>JAUZST010055835.1:0-123311 GCA_034779995.1 Parotocinclus haroldoi | reverse complement strand
CACACACACACACACACACACACACACACACACACACACACACACACACACACACACACACACACACGCGCACGCACAAGAAAATACAGTGTTTGTGTTATGGTATTTGTGAGGACCTTTATTAGATCATGTACTAATGTACACTGCTCACAATAATAGGGGATATTTTATTATTTTGTGAGCAGTGCAGTTTGTTCTTGAAGACTAGTCAATTTTATTTCATGTACTATTGTGAGGGCATTTGGTCATCGCCAAGCTAGAAATACACACGTGGAGGACAGTGCGTGTTTGGCTGTAGAGGAAGAAGCAGATGCTGCAGGTGAGCTAAACAAACCTCACTGATTAGTGCAGTGGAAATGAGGATTAATGCTGGTACATACCACAGCCAGCTCGCACCTGCAGCCCACCAGCCCTACACTCATTGATTCTCTCCCTGTGGATCCGTCATAGTCTAGACACCATCTGTCCTGCTTTGTCCCTCACTTTTCTTATAGAGTCTTTGTTTTTGGACTACATTCCATTATATTCAGCACTAAAATTAACCTCCGAATAGGCATCGCAGTTGCCATTCCAAGTCGGAAACGGATGCTGCAGCCACGTAAGCCGAGTTTAGTGATGTAAGCAAATGTGACGTTATAGTACAAATGGAAGTGGCTAGAGATAATAAAGTTAATAAAGTGCTAAATACAGGTGAAACTCACTTTTTCACTTAAAAACGTATGCAAAAGTATACAACACCTGAGACCTCACCACTCCAGAGCTGGTATATGATGTAGGTTGGTTTGTAACTGCAAACTGTCGCTCTCCTGATGGAGCCACTTATGTTTGTATCTCACCTCTGGGGAGAGGAGATCTGATGAGATAAGATCTGCTAATCACTGCTGTCAATCCAGAAGTTCCTGACTGTGGGATCTTGAGAGCAGAGTACAAGTTAGTGTGGTTCCACATTTACTAGACATGTTTCTGTGGCTCACACCTCTTCTTGGGTTGGAGTACTTGGTCATACCTTTGAGCATTTTCTCACGTTTTGATCTTTAGAAAGCAATCTGAACTATGTGCTTGGAAATTTACATACAAATGACTTGAACTGAACTTTATCCTTTTTTATAAGAACACTATATTCAGAGATCCATATCAAACACAATATGACACAGAGGCACTTTGCACATTTAAGTTCAAGTTCTTGAGCTGGGAATGAAACATTGTCACTAGGCCCAAATTATTCTCCATCCTCGCCTTTGCTTGCCATAAAACTGAAGGATGTGTAATTGTCTCTGCACCGCTGAGCCTGATTGGCATCTTTTTCTCTCTGTCATGAAGGATATTCTTCTCTCGACTTTCCTCCAGTGCCACTGATGTCTCTCCACTCCATCTGTTTTATCCTCAGCCCACTCATACAACTGCAAATTTCATTCAATTTGCCACTCCATTGGTAACAATTTGGGGTGAAGCTAGCGGTCCATGCAATGTGAACGCCAGGTTTAAGAAGGAAAAAACTCTTATTGCCTGTGAGTAGCTTCTAATATCCTATTTATGCTCTTTCTAGAGAGTGTGGATCACCAATCTGTGGGCTGCCAAAAAGGTCACCTAACTGCAAATTTGTAAGAACTTGAACAGGCTGAGGTCTTTGTAGGCTCATGATGATAGATATTACAGGAGTTATTCTGGCCTTGCGCTTTGGGCTGGCTGTGCTCAGATACATGTTACTCACTCAGTCCTTCCAACTCGAGGATCTTTAAAACTTAAAGAAATGAGGAGTTACCTGGTGAGGTAACACAGACAGACTGAAAATAAAGAAAAGGAATGCTAGTAATTAAAGCAGACACAAATGGGGCACGACACCCACAGACCGCTATAAGAGGAGTCTATGCACATTTCTCGAAACCAACAGATAAACCTCACCTCACCAGAGGTGGGATATGAACCGGTGCACCAAAGCCCCCCTGCACTAGGTGGCCTTAGTCCACTTCGTCTTTGCTCACTTTGTAGTAGCATTCCTTGAATTTGGGTTCTGTCCCAAACTTCCTTGAATCCAGGTTCCATTGCAGCATGTCTTGTAGTTTAACCACAATCCTTAGGTAGGGCTTTGGTTTGTCGGAAATAGTGTTTAATTGAATGTGGTGGCTTAGTGGTTAACATAC
Source organism: Parotocinclus haroldoi (assembly GCA_034779995.1). Classification (NCBI taxonomy): domain Eukaryota; kingdom Metazoa; phylum Chordata; class Actinopteri; order Siluriformes; family Loricariidae; genus Parotocinclus; species Parotocinclus haroldoi. The sequence continues at coordinate 121,170 of JAUZST010055835.1, read as the reverse complement.
TGGGGTTGGATCACAATGATGACCGTTCAAATCCCATCTCTACCAAGCTGCCACTGTTGGATCCTTGAGTAAGACCCTTAAGCACTATGGATTGGAGCTGTGTCAGTTGTCGTTCTGTCGTTCTAGTGTCTGCTAAATTCTGGAAATCCAGTGACAGGGTCCGGTGACCTGGTCCAGAAAAAGATGAGATTAAAACCCTGCTTGGAATATTAGTTTAGTTATGATTTATTTTCATTTACCAAGATTCTTTTTCATTTTTTATGCATAGCCTTCCCGGGGTCATTCCACAGGACAATCTGAACCTGCCTCGCCGTGACTAAATATCACTTTTTGTTGTACCCTGAAGTAAGACTTTGGCAAGTATAGTGTTTAGTCAGGAAAACGTTGCTAGGGGCAGCAAAATAATTTTATGGCTGTGCATACTGCCACTGTGTACATGACAACATGTTGATTTATCGGTCCAGCTCCAGCATCGAGTGCCAGCAATTCCATCTGGAAGCTGAACGCACTTGGAGGGGAGCTTTTACTGCCATATTGTGTATACGTGAGGATGTAATTCTCACAACGATTGATGGGTAAAAATCAATCCCTCGCACCATGGGAACAATTATTCTCGAATTCCAACTCGTGAGGATGGAGTGCACATTCAGATCATTTCTCCACTCAAAAACCCATTCCATCATTTCTAAATCATCATTTTCTCATCAATCTTAATTTATTCTTACATTATTTCCTGAAGAACGATATCAAATCGTTCAGTATAAACACTCCTTCAGAAGAAATCCCTTGCACCGTCGTGGTCTTCCCTTTCTCATCCATTCTTTTTTTCAGGTATTTCTCCGTAGCCACCGTGTCAGTGTTTTTAGCTTATCTTCTGCTACTCTAACCTCCACTGCCAATCCTTCCTTCCAGACCTCTGACTCTGTCCCGCTTTCTAAACATCAAAGACGCAGCATCAGAGAGCCTAAGGAAAGAGATGCTAATGGATTTAGCCGATCTCTTTATGTGCTAAGAGCCTGTGCAGGATTTAAGAGCTTCTCAGCGTCAGCACATTCTCAACCCGTCTGTTTTGTTTGACTGAAAATCAGCCATTTTACATTTAGCTGAAGAAGGAACAGGGCGTTTTAAACAGCACATTTCTGTTACAGAGATCTAGCTCGTGAGCGGACCTTCCACACAGCGATGCACCATTTTCGCTGTTCAGACCCAGATGCCATTCGGAAATACAGTCAGGAATGCAGTCTGCCGTCAGAGATGTACAGCAGTCCAGTCGTTCCTTCAGAAAAGAGAGGTTTCATTCCAATGGAATGTAATAGCCTTTTGCATTTCAGCTCTTAATTTACCCTTCTGAACCTGAATATTCTGATTTATATTTTTACAGCTCTACATTACTTCGGTCTTGGGCCACGTTAGATAAGATGTACTGATTTTTTTAGTTTATGGTATTATGACCATATATTTATACCCCAGTTTCTTTATTATTAGAACTCAACCAGAGAATGCAGATATAAAATATTGAAAACAAACTGGAAAGAAAAGCTAAAAAAAAAACAAAAATTGCCAAGATTTGCTAAAGTTCACAAAGATCGGAATGAAGATCAGTCGAAAAGAGGATCACGGAGTGAAAAACCCACGTCTGAAATTTCATCAGGTCATTATGCCACTGATAATACAACAGCTTTAATAGTGGCCAAAGACTTTTGGACACTAGCACAGTCCAGAGAATTGCCCTCACTGGATGTTTTCTGTTTCAGATACATTCTCTGTAAACCCTAGATATGGCGCTGGGTGTGAAAATCCCAGTAGATCAGCAGTTTCTAAAACCATGACATGTTCAAATGAACTTAAATCATCTTTCTACCCCATTCTGATACTCAGATTAAACTTCAGCAGATCGTCTTGACCATGTCTGCATGCTTAAATACAAATACAAAATTTACTGCCATGTGATTTTTTTTTTTTTTTTGCATTAATGAGCAGTTGCAGTTGAACAGGTATACCTAGTAAAGTGGCCAACAAATCTATATGTTTGTATTGTTTTGATTCAGTTGGAACCTTATGAATGGTTTATTCTGAGAGAATAGAACGGCTAGATAAGTCTAATCAGTGTGAATCGTCCCTTTATGATGGGGTATATCACGTTTTTAAATGATGAGAGTGCCATTGCTGTTCTGGACTGGCTTTTTCCCAGAGGTCATTTCAAACTGGCAGGCGAAAGAAAAGATTTGCTCTCACCGAACAGAGGAAATCTCCACAGATATCATGGTGCTGTATCATATAGAAAATCCCCTGCTGCTCGTGATGTATTACGAACAGACGCACGTTTTAACACGTTATTTATTGAGGCAGCAGACTAAATCCTAACGGTCGCACCTACAGTATGACAGGCAATTGAATTTGTTTGGACACTAGAGGCTACATGCACAAGCATTATAATAAATACCTGGAAATACACCCACAAAAAGAATCTTTCACTGAAAGTGCTGCCTGTGGATGTTCTTTCCTGCAGCGTATGTGCTGATCGGACAAAACTGGACCGTTTTTCCGTATGCCTGTGTGCGCGCATGTCGTCTCTTCCGCTGTGCGAAAGAGAAGGGCCAAGCCCTTGTTAGAAACCTGTGATGCATGAGAAACCTCTCCAGAATTTTCTGCCCGAGACAGAACAGAGTGCAAAGCTGGCTGACAATCGATAAGCGTCTTCCCGAGTCCCACCTCACAGCCAGGCGCATCAATACTGGAACACATTGTTCTTGATGCTCAGCTGCACCACGTTCACTAATTGCTATGAAAAAGACGTAACCACAGCCCGAGTGCCTTCACCCAGCGTAAACCCAAATATGGACTGAGCACACTGGGAATAGAGAGAGAGAACGGGAGACTATAGCTGGGGGAAATTAACGTGAGGTGATTCTTAAGGATTTAAAACCTGACGTTGAGTTACCGCTGGTTCCGACACACATCGTCTGGGTTTGGTAATGCTGCTTAACACACTTCGCGTGCTAAGTTGATTAAATAGGATTGTTGCCTCCTTCAGTTACAACCGTTTAACAAGAAATGCTTATGCTTTTCTGCCTGCTGTCGGATTTTGTAGAACCAAACCGTATTCACACAGTGGAAATCACTCCCCCTTTAATCACATCTTCCTCAGCTTCATCTTCATTTAATTCTGAAACGTCCCTCTCCTCCAGCATCCTTACTTGTGCTTCTGGCACGTAAAAAGTCAAATCCCCCACTCACGAAAGCACAGTTTGAGGTTTACAGTATGAAATCGCACCCAGTCATAATCAATTCTATACATCTATATAGTAGTTAGTGAAGGTGTTTGCATAGACATGGGTGTACAGTGCTCCCTCGTTTATGGCGGGGGTCACGTTCCAGGACCACCTGCGATAAACAAAAATGTATACACTATTTTAGCTGTAGAACTTGCAGAACGTTTGGGTGGCACTGTAGGGCTTGAATGAATTCAGTCTATAATGAAACTTTCACAAACAGCGAACACGACACCGCAGATAAAAACTCGTCATGTCGGCAAGTAGCGACTCAGGCGGCCGATGCTCTAGTCTTACTTCTCGCTTTTGGTGAGTATCCATCCGCTGAGTAAATACACTATTTACTGAAAATCATGATATTTTATGACATTTGTAACATTCTTTATATATTTAAATATATATATATATATATTTCTTTTAAATATATAAATATCTTTTGATATTTATAACATTCTTTTAATGTTAGAATTAACAGTTGTTATATAGATTTTTAATAATTTTGTGATTTTTTAAAATGTAAAAGTCCCGAAAAAACCCGCGAAACAGCAAAAATCCGCTATATATTTTTTCCATTAATATTTTTTCAAAACCTGCGATGCACCAAGGTGAACCGTGAAGTGGCGAGGGAACACTGTATACCAAGTATAGCATTCTATTGTAACAGCAGATCGGTAATGACTGGGGTACTAACTATATCCTTTAAAAGGAAGTAGACAACCATTGCCTTTGCCCATATCAGGATGGCAGAATGTGCAAAATGCAATTCAAAATAAATGAATGAATGAATTATCAGCAAAAATTATGTTTTTCTTAAATGGGCACTGCAGAATAAGTTTGAGAACCACTTTGAACCATTACGTGCATCACTTTTTGAAGATCCCATGTTTGATGTCTTTGTTGCCATGAGCAAATTTGGGGTAAAAAAAAACAAACAGACCATTCGATGTTTGAATTGTTTGAGTAGAGAGCTAACTGAATTCCAAGGTTCTACAGTGCTATGAATGACCCAGTGCCTTGCCATGCCTCGAACCTGGGTCCCTGCCATCGTGGACGTAGTTCCAGGGTTTGGTTGGTGCCGCAAGTAAGTAGTGGACTTATCACCTTTAAAATATTGTATGTCCATTATCATATGGTACCCAGGTACGTTATGAACAGTCAACGTGAACTAAACAAGATTAATTTGACTTATATTGGAGTTAAAAGACACATCAGCTTTGTAAGTTTCACAGAGACCTTTAACTGTAGCATTGTTTGCTACAGGTTATGGGCGAGTGACAAAAGGGTGTTAAGACCACTAATTAGGTAAAAAGGTGATCTCAGTAATCCTTCCAACAGCTTCAATCCCAATCATCTCTTTAAACCACAGTTCACTACATCCAAGCTGGAAACCATTACTTAACACCCTCTATAGTGCAATTACATAGGAAACCATTTGGGATTCACCAAGGGACAGGAGTGTGTATCTATGCTGAGCTCGATGATGGATGGGCAAGTCCATAGGGCGGTAGGGTTCCTCCCTCTGCAAACATGCAATTACAATGCTGTCACTGCAGATTAGCATAATCATCTGGATCTCAGGGACCAGCTAGTGTGGAATAAAATCTGGCTCTGCAGTCGGGGAGGGTAGTTTTGGTGGACGGATGTAGATACAGAAAAATGGGACTGTATAACAATTAGATGTGTTAGCACTGATGCCTGCCATAAAGCCAGGCTTGGAGTACAATTGTTCTTATGTATGTATATATGAAAGGGTGCCTTGAGTGTATGCTGTGTTTGGCTCTTAGCCATCCACGTCTATAGAAATCAACGGGCTTATATGATATGGTGCAATTCCAGTGGAGGCAGAATAATGTGCTTTGGTATTACAGATTCATATTCACAGTAGGTAATGCCATGTAATGATTTGAACACAGCTTATGGTCTTAATGGTCCTCCGAACCATTTGCATCAAATATACAGTTGGTTGCCCATGTTCTGCAATTACAGACAGGCTTTGCTATTTATATACATTCAAGTGGAGTTTTGCGGTGGGTGTGTGTGTGAGTGTGTGTGTGGGGATACTGGTACTGGCTGCAGAAAAAGTTTAAGAAGCCAAATATAAAAACCAAGTCAGAACCTTTATAAAGAAAATATAACAATAATAATAATAAATTAGAATACATATACTATAGTCTATAATAAATATAATAAAGTCATAGACTATAATAAATTAAATATAAGGGGGGCCATGGTGACCTAGTGAATAAGATACTGGACTATGGATCAGAAGGTTCAGGGTTCTAACCCCACCTCTTTCTGCCACTGTTGGGTCCTTAAGCAATACTTAACCTACAATTGCTTGGACTGTAAGACTGTATTAGTTACAAGTCTCTCTGTATAAGAGTGTCTGCTAAATGCTGTAAATATGATACAAAGACTAAGGAATACAAACCCTGACTGATTAAACATCTGTATAGTTGTCTGTATAGCTGAATTTGTCAGCACTCCTTCTCCATTATGTCCGTAACATAGCATAGCTAAAGTCCAAAAGCAGCTTTATCCAAACCATTAAAAAGATTGAGATGCATGGCACTTGTGCAGCACAGTATTCTGTCACCCTAGGTTACCATCACAAGCCCTAGCCAAGTGGCCTTTTAACCACATTTGATGTCACATGCCAATACGCTTTACTGTATCTCTGAAAGATTGGAGCCCATTTCGGGAGACTTTACCCTAGATTTTGTAAGATATCTGCTGGGATTTATTTCCATTCAGCCACAAAAGCATTGATGCTGGCTGATCATTGGTGTTAGTCAGGGCTCTGTCCAGGCCAGTCAAGTTCTCCATTTACAGCATTAAGCAAACTCTTTTACCCAGAGCAACTTCAGCAGATACAGTTCAAGCAATTTTGAGTAAGGACTATACTCAGTTGCCTAACAATGGCACAGCGTCAGGTCGGATTTGAATCCTGGACTCTCCAGTCCACAATCCAGTACCTTGACCACTGAGCCACCACAGTTCTGAGACAACAATCCTCCAAACCAGAATTGGAAAACCATTTCTTTTTGGATTTAAGATGGTTCAATATTGAAACAGGAACGGATTTACACAGTATGCTGCCGAAAAGATGGAAGCTCACAGTTTTCTAGAATGTCCCACAAGTAAGCTGTCTCTTTGCTGGATTACGTGTCCAGTAGAAACCATAAGCAGAAGGCTGTTAATCCACCAAATTTTGCATTGACAGTTGTAGTTTTCCAGACATCTACCAAACAATGTTCATTCAGATTGCCATATGTTGAAGCAATTTTTCGTCCACTAGAGTCAAGTGGTAATGTGCTTTACAACATGGTTAGGGGATACACTGTGACTGGAAAGGCACCAATCCAAGAAATCACTGGGATCATACCATTTCAAGTCAAGAAGGTACTGTTGTGTTTTTTCGATGTTAAAATATCACGTTTAACCATACACTTTCCACTGAATGAATATAGAACAACAAGGTAAATTCCTTTTTACTATTTTGGGGTAATGGGATTTAAGCTGGGGGTGCTTGAATGTGGTGAACCCCTAAAAAAAAGTCCAGGTACGCCTACGGTTACTCTCAACGTGTGTTTTACTGATTAAGGATTCATTCAGGATTTTATTACACTGTTGCCTCTGGCTATTCAGAGGGTCCTGAGTTGACTCTTTATAAAGCTGCTCATTGTTTCTTAATTGCTATATACATTAATTACAATTTAACTGAAAATGTTTGGCTCAGCCCTACCTCTGAAAACCTATACAGGCACAGATATGAACGATGCCTAATCATTCGGGAAGCTCAAGTGCTGACTTGAGGGAAGGAACTCATATATGGGTTCAAATGTTAAACCGATCTTAATCAGATCAGTCAAATAAACACAGACTCAATAAATGAGCATGACCCTATACAAATAATGGGTCAGTTCTGCTAGTCAGCTTTCCAATTACCTTTTTTCCCCCACTCAGGTGCTTTTACTTCCTTCAAACACTACTCTCTGCAGACCGCAGAATGTATTTCAGGTATCAGTTTGCCTTTCTTCTTACTGCTCTATGTGTCAATCAGACCCTTATTTTAGCTCACTTCTCATTCCTTTCGCTGGCAGGTTTAGCTCCTTCACTCTTTCTTCATTCAGACTATCAAGTATGAGCGATAAATGCAGTGCATCTTAAATAACTGGCTGAGCGTCAGGGGCTGTTTGTCTTCTGCAAACCTAATGAGGTGTGTGAGTGTGAAAAAGAAGGGCCTGTGGATGTGAGGCTGGGTTTTGATGAGGATGTGTTTGTGTTTTCCGATCAGCATCTGTTCGCTGTATTGGTCGAGGTCTAAAAAATTCTAATAGGAAATCTGTCTTCTATAAAGCTTATTCGTGTCTATATGACGGAAAACTAGTACGAGCAAAACCTTACCCTTACAAACACCTGCTGACAGTCTTGAAAGACCAAAAAACATGATTTTATGTGTATCGAGTTTTTTTAAAAAGATATGAAAGATAAAAAAATGATGGTAGTTTATAATACAACAGTGTACCAAAAAGTTTAATTCAAATATAAATGCTTAAAATAAGGGTTGTGCGATATAAGATATACTGTCTAATGTGATATCTTTGTTTTTTTTTCTTTTTACAGATCTGAAAGCTGACATTATCAAGCATCAATCACTTTGCATATTTAACTAAACGATTAAAAGAAGATAGATTAAAAGAAAATGGGGGATATGTGCTTCATTATTACATGCTAAATAATATACTGCGCACAAATAGTAGGCAGTATTTCAAAATGAAATATCCCATAATAAAATATCTCTTAAGTTTTGTCAGCAGTGTATACTGTATGTAGGAGTATAGTATAAACGTTAATAATATTAATTAATAATAATACGTAATAAATTGTGTAATTATAATTATTGAGACAAATCTCAAGTATCTAAACTATTGTGAGAATATTGTAATGTCTAGTAACGTTTAGTGAAACAAACAGAAAAATTGTGTTTATTTGTATTCTTGTATTCTTTTGTACATCATTGTTATCGTATGAGGCGATACACGTAACTAATAACCAGAGACGCACAAGAGCTGTCGGAATGAAGTGCAGGACACGAGTGGGTAAAACAGGGATGTTTATTTTGAGCTATTTCAATAGTAGCTGGTACAACAGGCAAGGTTCAAAGACAGCTTGGTGAAAACCAGAAAACAGGAGGAACTACAAAACCAGGGAAAGACACCAGGTAATACTATAAGAGATCACAGCATAGAATTGCTCTCATAACTCGAAAGACAATGCTGAGAAGACAAACTGTAGCAGGGATGAGAGAGAAGGAATCACCCAAGTTTAGGAAGGCCTGATCTCAAAGGGCTAGACATGATCTCGTGGCAGGACTAGTAGGTGTCAGGAGTCGGTATTGAACCGTTGGCTTAGAATCACTGTGACATTTTATGATTACAGACTTACCCATGGACGAATTTAATCCATGGCAAGTAAAGCAGCATCTTAAAACCTTTAAACAGACATGTCATGAATAGTCTTGGCATTTGATTCAGTAGATTTACAGCATTTCTCAGACACCCTTATTCAAAACAGCCTTATTTAAAATCATTGCACAAGAACATAACAGCAGTTTTGTGAACGCTGGGACTTAAACTCACAACCTTTCATTCAGTAGCCCATGGCATTAATCTACTACTACAACATAAGAGATTTCGTAAGTTTTTTTTTTTTTTTTCTTAAGAATTTCATCCATCATGTCCATTTTAAATCATATCTGTCATGGCACACAGAGCTTAGCTTCAAAACAAATCCAATGGCTCGTCTTTTCATGAGCATTGCTGTTGCCAGTTATTTCAACATCACAGTTACACTAACAATGTTCTATTTTTATCGTAAGCTCTATTTATTTTAGCTGCAGCAAAAACTTAACAGGCTGGTTATCTGGTTGATATCTATGGTAATGACTCGACTGATTTCCAGGCTCTATTTCAAACCACGGCCTAAATTCTAACACTGTAAAAGTCAAAACAAAGCATCTAAGGAACCCTTTTTAACCCCACTTGTCACAGTAGTTAGGGTTGGGTATCATTTGCATGTCTATTCTATATGAGATTCTGTTTATTGATTGCTGTGTTTAGTCATTTCAAAAAGTCATTATTATGCAATGTCATCTTTAAAGTAACATTATTTTTCTTCCCATTTACACCCATTATAAGTAAAAAGCTTAACATGGCTTAACGTATTGAAGCATTAACATAGAAACACCAAAACTTCCATCAATTACTGCTGAAATGAAATTATTAACCTGTGGTCCAAAGGGAGAGTAATCATTGTGACCTTAAGCATTTTATTTGTAATGGGTTTACGTTAAAACGTACTTTCCTTTCGGTAAGTATATCATATCAAAATGTGATTTGTTGTGAAATAGGTTATAAAAACAAACTATGCGATGACTAAATGGATGCATATATTATGTGTACAGTATATGCTTATTATATGTGCCTCTCTAATACAGGTGTATAGTATTTTTGCAGTTATAGTTATTTGATAAAATATAAAATGCATTAGTTGGAACTGATAAGCTAAAGCTAAAATAAAGGGTACTTATTTCTTGGAATTTAGTTTCATTACCCAACCCTAATGGTCATTGCATGGGGGAGGATTTGAAACCGAACCCAGGTGCAAACAGATGTACACCCTGGCTCTAGCACCAGAGTTTAGAGGAGCTCGAGCTAACCACTGAGCTAACCACTGAGCGTAATAACTTGAAATGCTGTTTAATTTGTGTGTGCTGATTAGAACAAATGTTTCCCATTTTTCTCCACTGGTGTGTTCTTATTAGATCATGTCTGACTCTTCGAGCGTAATGAAGAACAGAAAGCGGAAAACAAAGAATCAACAGAAAGCGAGGGCTAGTAAGAAATGAGATGGAGATTGGGTTGGGTCATGGCAGACAGATTCAGAATGGAGGTATCTCAGCGTCTCGTGAGAGCGGACCGACCCGTGGGAAATGTATTCTTGATAAGAAACACACTCGGTTGTGCTGGGAAACGTAGGCTTTCACATCGACACAGCTTCAGCTCCGAATAAATCAAGGAAGACTTCAAGGGTGCAAAAAAATAGAGCATGTCCAAAAAGGAGAACCCTTCTCACCCCTAAGGCTCTCGAAAATGTGCATGAAGGTTTCATTGTCATTGGTAGCATAGCACACATGCAGTTCAATATACAAGGTCAGAAGTACGTACAGGTATGTTCAAGCTTAGCCATGGTACAGTGGCGAGTTCATCCACCTCCTGATCAAACCTCGCCTGATGTTTGACATCGTTAAGCATTAATCTCATTTAAGCCATTCATAAACATGACATGGCACCCAAATATGGTCCTGTTGTTTTACGTTGGGTCATACCATCTGCCGCTCGTTCACGTAGGCTCCTAAATATATTGCTAAAAAATAATATCAATGGCTACCCTGCATTCAAAGACCACTTTTGCACTACATTTGAGAATACACAAAATTTCAGTATGGGAATTAGCAAAGAAATAAGAACAGACCAGTTAAGGGCCAAGCACAGAATTAGGGGTTGCAGTAGTTTTATAAGGACATTCATCACATATCTGCTCTGTTAATCCCATACAGATGGGTAATAAATTAAAGGACAGACCTACATGAGCGATGTGTTGGTTGGCTCTGTTTTAGTGTTACAGGCACGGTTCAGGTCCAATATAGGGGAGATGGTCTGCAGATGCACCTATCTGTTGTGACTTACAAGTGAGCTGTTGGCATCCAGAAAGGATCATGACTCTGAGAACAATTTAAGATTTTTCTTTATCTTACTGTTGCACAGTTTAATACGTCATAGGTGCATTCCATCGCGTCTCAAGAAAGACTGAATGCTTTAGCACTGATTACCACTGAGTAGAGACTCAGGTCCTTATTGACCATGAAGGATGTAGGCAAGGCTTTTGCTGAAACCAACACAAGGACAGTTCAATTCTATTTTCTGTAAAAACGTCTTTGATTAGGGCTCCCACACTTTGTTTGGGGCCCATGCATATAACCACTGTCGCCCCGTGCACAAGGAAGCATTGAAAATCATATTATGGTTTCTATAGTCAACATATCACATAGAAGATTTTTGACTTACGTCACTCCGTGGACTGTTGTGGCTTAGTGGTTAAGGTACTGGAGTATGAACCAGATGATCAAGGGTTCAAATCCCACCTCTGTCAAGCTGAAACTGCTGGGTCCTTGAGCAAGACCCCCTACATTTGTATCCATTGCAATGTTATTCTGGGTAATTATATCTACTAAATGACTAAAAAAAATAAAATGAAACTTTCCTCATCACAAGTCCAGCTCCAGAGACTTTTTGAATCTTCGCTAAGTTGCTTTTCATTGGCTGATGGTGCCTCATAACATTACTAGTTCATGCTGTTGACCTGTCTTTTAATCTGTCGCCCATCTGTAGGTTGATCTGCTAGAAAATTAGAGCTAGTGCTTATAGGGTGTTTAAAACCTCTTGACATTAAAGACTGTCAAAATGGACAAGCGCTTATCATTTAGCCTTTGGCCAGTGGTATGTTCCAAGGTTCTGAACTCATTCTTTAGGCGTTGTAATCCATGGGTTTCAAATAGTGGGATAATGTGAGTTCTTTTTATTCCATAGCTACTGACTTCAACTACCATGGTAAAAAGATCATACTTGGACATATCAAGGGCAAACAAAGCGACTGTTTATTGCTGTATTGCCAGTTTACCACTGGAGGTCTGGTCCACCGATGGCAGATTTGTCTTCAAAGATCCAAGATGACCTTGGAAAGTTAGAAAAGCCCTTCACGTGTGTCCTTTTTAAAAAAAAAAAAAAAAACCAAACAAACACATTCTGGCACTTGATCCTAATAGTGTTACGCATGTGGACTTGACTATTGCACACCACCATTGATAAACTCTATGACGATATCGGCACGCTATGGACAGACAACCACCATCGATCAAAATGACGTTTGTCCATGGGTCAAGCTTGAAGATCTACCTGTAGTATTAAAAGGAACACATAAGGGATACTAATTGCTACTGTAGACTACGCTAAAGGAAAGTTTCCTCTTGAATCTTTTGAGTGTCATACTTATAGGTTTAAAAGATGCGCCATGGCTGGGCGTTCTAAGCTAGCTAAAGATCTAGAGAAGGAATGCAATTACAAAATTGAAGGATTAACAACACAAAAGTTTCCTACTGCAGTCCGATAACCATGCCAAAGGCCAGCTCGTACAACTGGATCTTCCAATCTAATAAACCTAATTAGGATATATGACACTCAAATTAAAGCTCTTACAATAGCTTCAGTGTTTCCTTGCTCCAGGGTAACGCAAGAGCTGCGTCATCCTCCTTTGCTGCTTTGTTCACTTCAGAATCCCGAAGCGAATCCAAAACACACTAAAAAAAACGATGTCGCTTCTTTTTTTGCTCGGTTGTTACCTTAGCACATAAAAGCCCCTCCCTTTGCCAAAGTTAGAAAACTGGAAGTTACTTGCAAAAAACAATTGAAACAAGACTAAAAAGGGAAGGGGTGAAATAAGGACAAGGCAACAATAACGTGTTCTTTTTGCCCCGTTTCCTTTACCTCCAAACTAATTTATAAAAATATCTCAGTAACAAATTGCACTGCTATTGTCCTACGTTGACATCTTTGTATGGACCTGTGTCGAAAATGTCAAGTCTGTAAAGAAATACCATCATGCAGGTTTTTTTCTGTTATATTTTTGTTGTTGTTGTTTTTTTTTGTGTTTTTTTTTTTTTTTTTGCGCTTGGCATTTTTCAGATTTGTTTTTTTAATACAGGATTTTTCTTTTCTCGCGAAATTCCGTTTGTCCTTCATCTCAGCCCCTTCCTTTCTCATGCATTCTTTACAAAGCCCAGAATGCATTGGAAGATACAACCACACACAAACATACACACACAAATGTGCACACACACACACACACACACGCAGACACATGCAAGCATTTACTTTGTGTGCGCAACTCTGCTAAATATAGATTTAAAAATTCTCCAGCCCTCACAAGATACGTTCTCCTTAATTGCACCTGCATGCCCTTTTATACATGATAGAAAAGGTCCTCGCAATCTCGTCGCAGTGCTTAAAGGTCAGCTACCTACTTTTTTGTGTTGTATTTTCAGTTTTGCATTTGAACTCGACTTCACTGACCAAAACATAAACATCATATTGCTACACCTCTTGCTCTTGCATTTGGACGCCCTGATTTTACCCCGTATCCATCAGGATTCGTTGGTAGTTGTTTTGCCATCTGCGTCTTCGGGGCCCCTGAAGGGACAGACTGGCATTTTTTTTTTGTGGATCCAACTCCTTCACAACCCTCTTCCGTGAGCAAAATTCAAAACCGGATCAGGTCACGGATGAAAAGAGAGAGTGGGAGAAAAGAGTGTCTAAAGTTGAATGTCTCCGCGCAAAAAAATGCAACAAAAAAAACACGGAGGGGTGGAGTGACAAGCCTCTTAGAGTAGAAAGCCAAAGAAGGCTGTTTCATCTGTTTTTCCGTAAGCTGGCTACTCTTACTTGACTTGTACTTTCTCCTTGGAATTCTGATCCGCCTGACTGTTCTTTCCCAGCTCCTGCTGCCTCGTCCAACCACAACGTGGTCAGTTGCTTTCCATTTGAGCCTTCTTTCCCCTCTTTTCCCTGGGCTAAACTTCCTGTGCTGTTGCACTTCTTAACCAAAGGTGTTCCTAAAGAACCTGGCAAGAGCAGCGAAGTTAAAGAAAAGCTGCTCAGAGTTTCCGATAGCAGCTGTTCTCTGCTGCAGGCTGTTACGGAATCCTGGCAGCTGCTTTGCCCCCCTCTAGAAGCTTGGAAGTCCTCATTTGGTCTAAGGGTCTCTTTGGAAAGGCCGTTCTTGTTGGGTTCTTGTGCAGATGACACGCTGAAGCTAAGTCCTTCCTCCATTGTGGTCTGCAGGCTTCCCTCTGAGCTGCCGGTTGCCAGGGACGAGTCGCTGTGGGATGCGAACTGATGGAAAGAGGCACAGACAGTAAAAGTCTTTAACAAAAGATGCATCAGCTATTTTTAGATTAAAAAAAATCCTCCATAGTGTGAGTACGACCTTTGTCCTCTTATAGCTGCTCTCTTTTTCTCTTGTTATGAGGGCAGACACAGATCTTGACTTCTGAGCTCGTTCCGGTCCCTGTGTTGTCTTGGATTCATATCGCAAGCAAATGCTTCAGTGCCTTAATTGGATTTTTGTTTTTACTTCCCCCTGTCTCATCTTGCCTTAGAGAAGCCACAAAGTGCTAGCCTGACCTCCAAGTGTCCCCACCATACTAACTTCATTCGACTCATCCAGCCTCCATTCTCACCATACTGGTATCAGCAATTTTCTCTCTTTTTATGTCCCTGCACTAGACTCTGTCCAATTCTCATGGCTCAGATTCTTGCCTTTTGTTACTGTACTTGATTCAGACTATATTCCTTTTACCTTATACTAGCTCAGCTTTTGTTTTTTTTGTCCTTCGCACTGGCACAGACTCTGAGTTCTGGTCTTGTTGAGGTCTCTATGTCTGGCTCATTTACTGTCTCTTCTTTCTACTTTAGTTTTTTTTTGTCTCGTGACTGCTTGGTGTATCGTCTTGGTTTAATGTTGCAAGCAACTGCTTCTGTCATAAGCCCTAAGCCCATTTGGGTCTTTTGTTCCGTGTAGAATCTGTAAACCTTACCTTCCAGAAGGTAGCCTGACCTCCCAGTGTCCCAACCATACTAGCTTCATCTGACTCGACCAACCTCCCATGGCACCAACCCCTTTACCTTCCAATCCTGTCATTGTATCAGACATTTTCTGCCCCTTTTCCAATCTCTGTTTACTCCTGTATTTGTTCTTTGATATTTACCATTGCTCCTGGATCAGCCATTGTATTTTGTCCTTCATATAGGTACATAGGTGTTCCTGGCTCATTGTTTTTTCTATTTTGCATATTGTCTTGGTTTTACATCACAAGCAAATTCTTCTATTTCAGCCTGACATTAGATCTGTGGTTCATTCCATTTGTGTTCTCAAGCTTACTTTCCAGAAGACACACAGTCCACAGACCAGCAAATGTCCCAAGAATGCCAGCTTGGTTGGCTGGCCACAGAGCCAAACCTCCAGTCTCCAAGGTGACACCACCCAATTCGACTTTCCAATCAAGCCATGGTTATCAGCATTTTTCTGTCTCTAGCCACTTTTATTCCAAACTCTAGTTTAGTCTAAGGACTAAATTGGTACTGTCTCCCCCTGAGATTTTAAAGCCTTTTCTAGTTTGTGTTCGCACCACCAGTAGAAACTCTGAGTGACGCTGAAGTGATTAAACCACGCAAATTTATCTTAGATGCCTAAAAATGGTGTTGTTCCTCCTCTGTCATATATAGGCTCTGTAAAATTTGGACTTTTTTGCACAGTTTGGTCAACTTTTCATCTTTTTTCTTTTTTTAATTTTTAGCGAAGTGAAGATATGTTGTTTTTATGGTTCCCGGAGTACAATAAAAAGTATCATTCATGTTTCACTTTCCAGTCTTTGCCTTTGGTCCTTTTTCTTTTTTCAGCTTCTGATCCTTTTCATGACATCCTTCTCAGTGTTTGTATTTTGTCCTTGCTAATATCATAGTGCACTTGCTCCTGGCTTAATCTCGGTTTGTCTTTATGTTTGTCTACCTCCGGCCCTGCTTTAGTCTTGGCTCACGCTGCTATACCTGAATTATTCAACATCTGCTGTTCACATTTAAAGCTGTTGTAAAAGTCTCTGTTTCGCTATCATTGACTGCCACCATCTCTCAGCTCACTGCAGACATACAGAATTTCAACGGTTCGCTCAAACGGCTCAATTCAATCTCAATTCAAACTTCTTCTTTTTTCCAAATTTATCACTAGTTGTAGCATACTCCAATTTGGCATGTGATTTTAGGAACAGACCACCAACCTGTGCAGTGAGAAGTTCATTATTGGCTCCAGGTGAGCGAAGGGAGGCCCATGAAGCTGGAGAGCTCAGCCTCAGACCTCTGGGTTTGTGTCCCAGCCGAAACCTGGGGGGTGCTGGCAGTGCTGCTGCTGCTGGGTGGAAAAACTCAGCAGGGAGATGGAAGTACGTAGAAGGATCTCCTCGGCCTATTTTGCTCCTGCACAGAACTTCACCTAGGGGTAAGAATTGCAGCATTTGTACCAAGCAATCAAATGAATACTGAGTAACCGAGTACTTAAATGAGCGTCTTAAAAAATAAACAAAAACTATGTAAACACACTCAGTCACAAATAAATGTATCACTTAAATTCTAATATTAATATCCATTTAAACTTGTGATAATTACAACACCCCCCCCACATTTTGCTCTATTCATGATTAATTTCATACTGTTAACAATCCATATATTATAAGCATAAAGTATTGTACATATTAAGTTGCTCCATCATCCATATATTGTTCTCAGCCAAGACTACAGTAACTAAACATATCTGAAGAATAATTGGTTTCATTTTCTGTGGTTATTCTTAAAGTAATTCTTTGCTTTAGCAGACTGCAGACCACCAACATATTTAATGCCTACACTGCATACTCATGCTGAAAAAGGTGAGATCACGCCATAATTATTGTGCTTAAGGAAACTGCGCCCATATAGAGCGTGCCATCTACAGGCCATTCGTGGAATTAAAAACCTCTAGCCCATATTAACATTTAATACATTTAGTACATTTAGAGTCCCCCTCAAGAACTGCTCTTAAGACATTTTACTGCCTAATGTTTGACCGTTAACCCCCCCCCCCAACCCATCACTGAAATGAAATGTTTGTCCTTGTGTGATAAGGATAAGGAGTGAAAGAAAGTGCGGGAAGAAGGAGATGTGTGGTAGATGGAATGAGGGAGGAGGAGGAGTGGGGTGTACGTATGGCCCCTCACCCTTATGCACACTCCCAGTTAGCTACAGTGCAGGCTCACAATCATCCTTCGTGTTACCTGTACTCTGTGGGACTGGTGTATAAATTTTCTGCAGTCGTGTTTGACCTGCAGCCGCAGGAACCACTGTTTCCTCCCCTCCTGCTGCTTCCTCCAAGCTCTTCTCCTTCTGTCCACGAACCACAGCACACAGATACACTTTGTAGTTCTACAATTATAGACTGTAGTCCGTCTCTGTCTTATTGAAATACCTCTGCTACTGAATTCATTTACATATCAATAAAAATTCATAATGTTTTGGTTTCGCAGATATCCAGTTAAATTTATATACACTCACTGGTCACTTTATTAGTTACACCTCCATGTTTCCACACCCACTGTCCATTTTATCAGTATCAGTATTTCCACCTACCATATAGATACACTTTGTAGTTCTACAATCATAGACTGTAGTCCATCTGTTTCTTTACACTCTTTGCTTGTCCCCTTTACTCTGTCCTGACCCACAGGACCATCACAGATCAGGTATAGTTTTTGTAGTTTATTATTTAGTGACACGGGAGTGCTGCTGCAGTTTTTGAACACTGTTCACTCTATTACATTCATATACCGTATTACTTTACCTTGAAGATATCCGCAAACCTCCGCATTAGCCAAACCTCTAGTCTCCAAAGTGGCACCATCCAGTCGACTTTCCAATCAAGCCATGGTTATCAGCATTTTTCTGTCTCTAGCCACTTTCACCCCAAATGGTTCTAAGGACTACATTGGGACTGTCTAACCCCTGCAAATCTCCCCCTGAGATCTCCATTCATTGTAAAGCCTTTTCTAGTTTGTGTTCGCACCACCAGTAGGAACTCCGAGTGACGCTGAAGTGATTAAACCACGCAAATTTATCTTAAGAGATGCCTTAAAATGGTGTTGTTCCTCCTCTGTCATATATAGGCTCTGTAAAATTTGGACTTGTTTGCACGGTTTGGTCAACTTTTCATCTTGTTTCTTTTTTTAAACACTGTTTACTCTATTAGACTCATATACTGTATTACTCTACCTTGGAGATGTAAAGTCAGAGACAGCAGCTTATCTGTTGTTGCACAGTATTTGTTAGTCATCCTGTAATCTTTCACAATCCAGGAATGACGCTGAGGTGGTTTAAAACTCCAGCAGCACTGCTTTGTCTGATCCACCACTCAAATAGTATCTGATCTGTCACCATTAGAGAAGAGAGTAATAGGGACTAATAAAGGATGTATAGAAACAGATGGACTACAGCCTGCTATTCAATAGGGGTCAAACGTCACAGGTTTCCCTGAATTTGGCTATGAATGAGGTAACAGTGCTGTGTGAAACTGGTGATTTTTCTGGGTGTCTGTTGCTATGATACGGCAGCCATGTTCCCCGGACATCAAAATCACCCGTTCCGTCTTCAGTTACCTGTGACGAAGGTTTTTAACTCTCTGTGTTGATGACTTCTGAACCACAAGAGATATTGTACATCTGATTGATCAGTTGATTTCTGAGACAATTCTGGTTTTTTTTTTAATATGCTACATAACTACCTTTCCACTAGAGAAACGTGTCATTGATCCAATATGGCAGCTTTCAAGATTGCGGCCATGTTCCGGAAATGGCCTAACACATAGGCCCCCTCACCCATTACTTGCTGGGGTATTCCAAAAATGTCTTATTCTATTGACTCACCCTGCAAAACTACAAAGTGCTTCTATATGTTAAATGGAACCTATTAAAGGAACAGTGAAATTAAGGAGGTGTACCTAATAAAGTGATTGGTGAGTGTTGTCTTGTTATTCACACCGTGTGTGGAAGATGTGCTTATTTGATTACTTTGGTCATCACATTTTAGCTGATTAGGGTTCATTAAAAAGCTGATACCAGAGGAGACTTAAGAGACTACTGCAGTGGATGAAATTGCTTCAGCTGGCTCACGAGAGGAGCATGCACTTTAATGAAGGGTAGCAATTTCTCTCTCTTATGGAATGGCACAGCTGCCGAATCATACCCCAAATAGGAGTCATTAAAGCCTGACTGTGAACTGGTTCGACTGAGCTTAATCACTGTAGATAGCAGTGTGTCATATGGCCTGATTATGCATGTAATGAAGGGTCGGAATCCCTCACTGATTGCTGCTTTATTTAATGAGTTATTGGACGCTCAGAGTGGCATGATTATTAAATATTAAACTCACCAGGAACTCACAGGGTGCAGGCAAGCATGTCCCATTGAAGGGGGCGCTGTTGCCGAGCCAGTGGCTTATCAACTGCTTCTTGCCTTCTCAATCAGGCATAGTCGGTTCATGCCTGAATGATGGTCAAAAGGCACTGCTGGGTCACGGCCCAGATCTCTGTAGGTTGCCTAGTGAATTGGTGCTCCATCACTTGAGCACACTAAGCAAGTCATTTTTACTCTGTGCTAAAATGACTGTTTACTCAAAGTCTAATTTATTTCTGCTTTTTACAACAGGGAATCGTCTCAGGGAGCTTTACCACAATCAGTGTCCAGAGCCCAACTGGGCAAGCCTATGGGGACAGTGGCAAGGAAAGCTCCCTATATGCGGTGAGGACCAAGACTGAAAAGGGACCATATCTTCTTGAGCAGCCTGTGTCTCTTCACTCTGTGATGGACTCTTACTTTAGGACTCTCTTAGGAGCAAGATGGTATACATTGTGCTGTCTTGTGGCAAAAGAGCTCACCTTGACCTCCATCAGCTGGCACGTGCACTGTTCTTCCAGGCTGAGGTCATCTGGCAGGCCCGGTGAGGAGGACTTGTTTGAGAGTCTCTCAGATCTCAGAGATGCTTGCTCCAGCTCGGCCATGTGGATCTGCTGCTAGATAAACGGCAGTTTTAGTTACATAAAAGTGTTCTTTGTTTTTGGTCCCGCCTTTCTTCCCTCAACATATACAATTCGATTGGCTATCTCAATGAACTTAAAGATCTAGAAATGCTCCAATTGGCCGGTGAACAGAAACAGCTGGTTTACAGCTTGAAACATGACGAAGGTTTAGCTGCGCTGGATTTACCTACTTAAATGTCCAATATGTATAAAAGGTGATCTTTCATTGCCTAACCTGGAAAATACTGTTTCTTAAAGTGAACTCATTCCCTCTTGGTTGTGTGCAGCCAGTGAGATATGTTCATTTCTGTCTATATTTGATAGTGTATTTATGTTTTTGTATTACAGCATGTGTGATGTTAAAGTGTGCATGTTTTGAAGCTATATTTTTGCCGTTTGGCGGTGGATTTAATGACTGTAAAGTGCAAGAAGTCACTCTATACACTATAATAGCTTAGGCTTTGGATGCTGTGTAAATTGTAGCGTGCCATGCGTGATTTGCAACAGCCTCCTTGAGAAAATGCAGCTTATATTTACATTCATAAAAAGGCTACATGACTGGTAATGTCTGTTCAACAATCTGTTTCACAGAATGTAACCGTTATGTACAATGGAGTTATGTTCATAAACATCTATTTTTAAGTGTCTAAGTGATTACAAACGGTGATGTGGCTGTACCTCTTGAGGATCTCTCCTGCAGTCCTTGCACGTCACAGGAGATGAATAGTGATGGAAGACGGAGCCCGAGAGCTTGTCAATCAATAGCATCTCTCCTTCAAAAGTGTCTTTGATGAGCAGAGACACGCTGTCCAGCCAAATGTTTTCCTGAGACGCAAACACATATCACTCAATCGGTAAGGGTCTCTCAGTGTCTAAAACAGCCCTCTGTCAAGAGCTGTCTGTAAGTTCCCGGTGTAACGGTCACTAAACCGTAAAATTACATGTTTTGAAGGAAATGCATTTAAAAGTCGTGGCAGCAAATGTCAAACGTGTACTAACAGCATCAGAAATGAACAGTGAACACAAGCTTAAGCTCACTGACAGGCATAGCCGCAAAAAGAACAACAGTACTGAACAAACACCTCTATTACTGCATGTCAAGATCTTCACAAAGCTGGAATTGGACAGTGCTGCCATTCGGAAAGTTTCCGCACCTTCACCCAGTGAGTTAAGATACAAAACCTGGAGCCCAGAGTCATGGCTGAATCGTCGTAATTTAAACACCTGGAAGGATTTATGTTTGAAAGCTGTTAAAGGAGGCAATCAATCCACAAGATTTGCTGCAAACTGTCAAGTATGGTGGGAGGGGAGGATCTTGAGGGAATTCGATCCAGCAATTGCTTTGTATGGCTGTCTAACAGTGCCAGGTTTAACTTGTGATGCAAAGGAGGTTGTGACATTTACTATGGCAACAATGGCCACAGCAGAGAAGAGAAATTCTTCTGTAACAAAACTGAACAACTTACAGGATGATTACCACATCAGGGATTAATTAACCTCACAATTATTTCCCCAGATAACTGTGTTTACCAGAACCTAATGAAGGTCACAGAGCAGACAGCTTTACACCAAAAAGCAATTACAGGCAATTTAAAGCGGGAAATAAAACACAGAATTCACATCATATGTGCACACCATCCTGTGCATTGCCTGTTAGGGACCTATTACTTTCTCAATAAAGAAAGTACTGAAACTCAAGCTTGTTGTTCTCACTGCCATCAAACTCCCTTCTGATGTTAATAAACCAAGAAAATGTCTTCTTTATTTAATTTGCTCAACATATAAAATATGATAGAGCCTTTTTATTTAGTGTGCTGCACTACAGCTCTAGGGGACAGAATTTTAGCGTATAAGAATAAGACTGTAACATGAGGTTATTACTAGTAGAAGTGTTGTGTTAAGCAGCGGTATTATTATTGATGCCATTCATAAAAGCAATGTTTTATTATTGGTATTGTTGGATAAATTGATCTACTAATGATGTACTATTATATTAGTAGCACTGTAGTGGTTAATATGTTGCTGTGGGAAAAGTAGGACTGTAATGTTTAGTGAAGTGGATTTGGATTTTGGAAACCAAAAGGCAGATCTAGAATTGGGCTGGGTAAACCCGGACTGGACTTTAACAAAAAGCAGATCTAGATTTTGGGTGGGTAAAACCCGGACTGGACTTTAACAAAAAGTAGATCTGGATTCTGGTTGGATAAAAAACACATCTTTACGAAAAGCAGATTGGGATTAAGGACTATTTTTAAAATAGTGGATTCTGCTTTTGGTTGAGTAAAACCTGGAACAGACTTTCTTTTTACAAAGCAGATCATGATTTTAATGTTGTTAAGCCTTAAAGGACTAGTAGTTTTTTGTCTTTGTCATTATTATTGGGGCATTATCTGTACCGATTAAGAGTTCATTACAGTAATATTACATTTTGTCACTATAGCATCTGAATACCCCTTTGTAAAACATACACATACACCCTCTCTCTCTCTCCAATTGTGCTGATGAGGAGCAGTGATGCTGTAAGGCAGTCTGTAGGGAACAGATTCAGTTGCGTTGTTTCAGTATAGAAAAAGTCTAACCACCTGGGATTTGTGAATGTTAAGAAAATCAAGAATCAATTAAATAAATCAATTCAATCATCAGTTCTAACATTCTAACAGCAGCTGGCAGACATATGCGCACAGAAGCAGATTGTACCAGGATGCTATCGGTCTAAATATGAATTCATCATTAATCACTTATCCTGTCCATCAATTCAAATTGGTTTACTGTGTTTATCTACCTTTCTTCTTTAATCCAACATTTATGCATACAGCTATCCAACCGTCCATCCATCCATCATCACAGTTTATTAATCCACCCACCTATCTCTGCTTCCATCCAACACTATTCACCCAAATAACATTATCCATTACTTTATTAAATCACTCAACATTTTTGTCCATCCATCCATCCATCCATCCATCCATCCATCCATCCATCCATCATAACGATATGCATTCATTGTATTCACCCATCTAATAGTATTAATTTATTTAGCCATTCCTCTAACATTATACCTTCACCCATCTACACACAATATACTTACCAATATAAACACTAAACATTACCTACATAGACAATTTATAATACATAGACCCCTTTATAATTCAGACACTCAGTGATTTGGACCCTTCTCTCTGATTAGGGAAGAACTTATGTGCTGACTTGGCTTCCTTCCTTCAGTCCTCCTGTTAACTCCAATTCCCCAAATCTCTACTTCTTCTTCCCCTCACAGCTCTGCCTTAACAAGCCTCATTCAGCAATCCTGTCGTCTCCTGCATTAGTTGCTGCTTCCACCTCCACCTCAGCCCGGAGCTTGCAGGTCCTGATAACACCTCACATCATTAGGCTGACACCTCAGAGGTCTTTAATGAATACCACTGGTCCTGTGTGTGTTACAAAAATACACTTTTACGTGTATACACTTTAATCCAACGGTTTTTTTGGTAAGGGCTGCTGGGGGACACCCAGAGGACATATGTTGCAAAAGTAAGTATGCCCTGGACAAGATGGCAGTCTATAGCGTGACCAGCAGGGGTTGCTATTGCTGAACTGGGGTATGATCCATGATCCACTGTGACTCAGCCAGAAGCCACCAGAGTGCTCCAAGAGCTCCTAAATAAGCCATGTGAGGTTTGATCATTGAGGAACTTGAAATGACAAAATCTTACACATATATGGGGCTAGAAACATTCTGATAAATTTCAGCTTAATGTAAAAGCTCTTACACATCAGAAAGTGAAAAAGCAGTTTAGTGCAGTGGACAATTAATGACAAAAAGAGAATCTGGATTTCGGTTGGGTAAAACCCGGATTGAACTTGTACAATTCGCAGATCTGGATTTTGGTTAGGTAAAACCTGAACTGGACTTTTACAAAAAGCACATCTGGATTTCGGTTGGGTAAAATCTATATCTTACATATATCTGGGTTTATAAACAATCTGATACATTTCTGCTTATTATAAAAAAAGCTTGCACGTCACTTGAGTATAACATTGAAGCTGAACATCTGCTGATTGTCACTTCATTCCAGAGAAGTGTTTGCTTTTCCGATTAGCACGGCTGAGCTAATGCTGATAAACTCATAGCAAATGGATTGAAGCAGCTCATGTTTAGTTCTAATTTTCCGCTTCAGTACGAGGTGTGTGCAGTTGATCCTGCATAGATATTCGTTTAATATCATTTAATATAATGTACAGCTGATCCATCGTTTTGTCTTTTCAGTCAATGCACAAAACACACACACACACACACACACACACACACAGAGGTGGTGAAGAAAAAGAGTGCCAACTTTGCTGCATGTCCCATAAGCTCAACTTTTCTTTTGTGCTCTTACGTAACCTGCCTGCTCCAGCTAAATAAGGCTCTGTAAAACTATTATAGCTTCAGCTGACAGTGACTCACTGTGTGTGTGTGTTTGTGTGTGTGTGTGTGTGTGTGTGTGTTTCTTTTCGCATTATTCTTTTCACAGAGGTGTGGAGGAGTATCTATGGAGTTTTATACGAGTGCCGTAGGTCAGCATGTGCTCCTGAACTTCTTTAATAAGGTTATTACGAGCAGTGTGTATCTGAAGCTTTCTGTGTGTGTCTGTGTGCCTGTGCCACACCGTCTTGACACAGGGGTGTTGCCATGGTGACAGAAGTCAAGTTGTAATAAATCTCTCATTCACCAACACGGCATGTTCATTTTGCCCTTTTACAGACCTACAGCCCTCACACACAAACGCACACACACACACACACACACACACACACACACACCACACACACTTTTCAATGAGTAGCACAAGCAAGGCTTTGGACTTCAGTAAGTCATCATTGAGTCTACACATCAGTCCATCCACGAGTCTTATCAATGACCTATCAATTCATTCATTCATCCTAACCAACCCATCCATACACAGGTCTGCACATCATCAGCTTTCCTAACTGTAAATCCATTTTATACTCACTGGTCTACTGCCACCTCTCCCTTCCTTCCACTGTGTGTATTTACCTGCACAGGTGAGTACAGTTTGCTGGAGCTGTTGCCGTGATGTTCTCCTGGAGAGTGTGGTGCAGCTCCAGTGCTGCTTCCACCTTGTTTTTCTCCTTCTCCTCCTTTATTCCCTCCTACCCCTACTCCTCCTGCTCCTCCTGCTCCTCCACCCAGGCCTCCCATGCAGCAAAGGGTGCCATGTGCCAGTTCCAGCTCAATCTCAGCGTCCATCTCGGCCTCCTCCTGCGCCTCCTTGTTGGAGTCGTCCAGATGCTTCATGAGCACGGCCACCACCACATTGATGAGCACGAACTGTGCCGTTAGCACGAAGCTCACGAAGTAGAGGGGAGAAATGAACTGCAGACTCGGGTTACAATTATACTCGCCTGGGGGGCATTCTCGCAGGGTGTCCTAAAAACAGGTGTGAACGAATTTCATATTAAAACCGGGTACACGAATGAACAAACAGTACTTAATCAAAACAAAGAGACTTGCGTTCAAATTTAGCAGCATATTCTGACAAAATAAAAACATGTCAGGCTTTAGATGCTTGATGTACTTGCTTTAGCTTATATGCTTATTGGTTACTTTTTTTTAAATGTGAAGAATGCAATTCAGATTTCACACGCAGGTCAATGGAATCATTAAATACACTTAATTTAAATAATGCACATATTGCTTAAACCATCTGTTCAGATAAAAAAAGAAACATCAGAAACAGTGGAACTGAAAAATCTCTAGATAAACGACAACTGGGAAAACAATATGCAAAACTAATAATATAACTGAAAATAAAAAACAACTTTTATGGCTTGCAGGATAATAATAACTTAAAAAAAAACTAAAAAAGCACTCCTACTAAAAATAGAACATGTCTTTTAAAAACATAATAAAGCAGGGAAAGAAAGCTTATTAAAGGTATGGAAATATAAAACATTTTAGATTAAAACTAGAAGGAACAGAAATCTGTCCTAAAAAACAAAAGGAAATAGCTTTAAAACATTTAAAAAAAAGTATTATTGGTAAGAACAACATTTTTTAAAATTATTATTAACTACAAATTGTTTAGTAGAATACACCGCACCCTTCAGAGATTCTGTTCACTCTCTTTAGTTTGAATTTATAATGAATACATTTTTAGGCATATGGGGGAAATTGCATAAATATATATATTACCATTAAAGGAAGAGAAAAATATATGGATGTAATCAGAGTGCTTTTGTTTTGAATGCACAGATTTTTACATTTCTTTCTAAGAGGCAATCACGCAATCCTAAAATGATGACGGCGTAAAAACAGGAAACCCATAAACAGAACGCAAAGCCAGGATTCTGATCTGCAATGTTATTTACACTGACAAAAGGAATCACACATATCAAAGTACTAGATTGTTGAACTGTGAGGGACTCGTCTTACCTTCATAATGCCGTTCCAATTATCTCCAGTGGACACCTGAAAGAGGGTGAGGAAGGCCATGCCGAAGTTCTCAAAGGTGGCGTGTCGGCTCATCCCCTCACATGGATAATCTTCATTACACACTGCCAATGCCAGATACAGAAACTCTTACTGACAAATACTATTTTATTTTATATCCGTTTTATTCATATATCAGTTTAATTTTTAGTCTATTAACTTTAGAATTTCTTTTTATTTTAAAAAATCAAAATCAATTCAAAATAAAGTTGTAGTTTCATTACTTGCATACATGAGGCTCCCATACTTTTGGGATGTAATCCCCATTTTCTATTGTACATACATAATGCTATTGACCTATGGGGAGCAGAATCGTGAACGAACTCTTTTTATCTTTATATTTTAAATTCTTAGAGAATAATGTCATCTGGAACACTGCCTTAACATAACTGTCGTTATTTTGGTACGTCTAAGCACAGTCAATTTTATATGTCAACAGTAAATTTCTCAGAGATGAGACAAAGGAAAGCAAGAGGACATTTAATGTGATGAGACCAAGTCCATATCAGGGACCAGAGTCTGAGTCAAAACTGAGACCGGAACAATGTCCGTTCAGACCTTAAATTCTAAAAAACAGTTTTCACAACCTACGCTAAAAACTAAAAGGTGCTTATTAAGTGCTTTCTGTAAAGGCACTAAGCGATAGAATCCAAGTGAGCTGGTTTACAAGCAATACATTGGCAACTATGCTCATATGCTATGAGGTACAACTGCTTGTCAGTTCATATCTAATCAGCCAAAACACATGGCAGCAACTCAGTACATTTAGGCATGCAGACATGATCAAGATGACCTACTGAAATTCAAATCGAGCTTCAGAATGAGAAAGAAAGGAAAGCTGATTTAGCGATTTCAGAAACTGCTGATCGAGCAGTGATTGAGAATGCATGTACGCCGTGGACACCGACAGGTTATCTGCAAAACTGGCCATTAGTTGCATGGGTAGGCAAAATAAATAATGCAACAACGGCAACGTAGTCACTCGAATCCACAATTTCCTCACAGTTTTTTTTCCATGGATCACATTTTCAATGCTCGACTGGTCACAGGGAGAAATGCAATCCCCAGTATTCAAGACTACGTAGAAATTCACCACAAGACCAGAATGATTAATATGTGGCCTTGAGGCTGGATTCAACAGCACTACAACACTTTATCATACCACATTCATAAACCTGCTATGTAATAAGGAAACATTGTTACAAGGAAAGTTTTGCCCTGGTAATCTTAAATGGTGTATGCTCTCTGTAGATCTCTAAATCAGAAATATGAACCTTACCCAGTTCCCCAAATAGTTCCACTCCCAGTGCAGCGTAGATAAAGAAGAGTAGCATGAAGAGCAGACCTAGGTTTCCCACCTAGAATAATCACAGAAGCATAGTCGCTTTAATACTACTTTACTACTTTTAAAGGCTAAACAACAGACATCAGTGTAATTAAGAAAAGCAATCTGTCGTATACTGTGGAGGTTCTGTTGCTCTTGGGCAAGCTACAGGTGAAATATTCAAAACTGACCAAGTACAGCAAGTGCACTCTAGGGTGAAGTTCTGTCCTGGTCGCATCCCTGGAGTTTAACGAAGCACAGAACAACAAAGTGTTTAACAAAGAGCTAATAAATATCAGTGCAACTTCAGCAGCTGGTACAAACGATCCATCCTAAAGCACAAAGCTCCTTCGTGAGACAGATGCATGGTGTAAACCCAAAATGAAAAAAGACAGAGTATTGAAAAAGCAGCACAGGCCCTCTCAGCATGCTTAAGTGATGCTAATTACCCAAAAAGATGAGTCAGGGTGATGCTAGTGTGCTATGGTGCTTGTAGTTGATATGCTAATTTGTGCGATTGTGCAATTCTGGCGGCCATTTAGGTTTCCTGACTGTGCCATTGGGTGCTATAAAATGAGGACTAAGCTTCAGTATCAGTCTAACAGTTGTAAACAGGCCTGGGACTTGTCTCATGTTTTTATAATGCGTTTAGAAGAAAGCTACGAGATGGCTTTTTAGGGAAATGGCCAAAACAACCTATCTAAATGCTTTTAGAGTAGCTTATAAAACTGGAACAGAATACACTATTGCTCCAGAAAGATTTATTTGGCTTTATTTGTAACGATTATGCACAGCGTACCTCAGTTCAGTCTCATTTCCATTTGTTTACCAGCTTTTGTCTGCTAACTTCACTGCTATGAGAGAAACGCTAGGTGTAGATGTAAAATAAATAACCCAAACATTTTACACATGCTCGTGATCATTTAGGAAAGAAACCCGAAACGTGGTTATTATGATACTGAGCTATTTTAATGAAATCTCTCAGAGCACTGAATATAACGATTAACTCAATCTTACAGGATGCATCTTAAAGCATTTGTGGGTTAGCGTATTTCTGTATATTTTCTTTCAATGTGTTCTGAAACTGGTAACTATAAACTTATCAATGAGTTAACTTTCTTTAATTCTTACATATAATATTTAGACTGCCCAAGGACGTGGGGTCGCTTTGAGTCTTGGTCCTATAGCAGGGGCGTTTCTAGATTGCTTGCTGTACTGGGACACACAGAATTTCAAGGGACGCAGCTTAATACATCTGCTTGCCAATCAGTCATAGGGGCACAACCGAGCATAAAAAAATCAGCCTGTTATGCATTATATAGATGAAGTGATTAAACACAGGTGGGTGTTACTCTGCCATGGATGGGAAATGAAGAACAAATTAACACAAATTAACCAAAAACCTGTTATTTGATCATTTGAAGCATGAAACTGTATTTTTTAAAATGGTCTGCATTATTGTTGCCCCAGCTCATTTGTTCAACATAAAAAGGGCAAATTCAGCACCAGTACCTAGGAATGTTACAGCGCCATAGGGTAGCTGTATAATTGTGAGAATGTGTGTGTGTGCTCACCCAAGTTTATACCCATATTTAGGTCCCCACGAGGACGGAAAGGACATTTTTAACATTGTGAGAATCATTTGTTGATCCCCGCGAGCTTAACTCCAGAAACTGCAACCTTCTTTGGAAAAAACAAAAACAAAACAAAAAAAGGCAAAAGATTTGCTGTAGTATTACACTAATCATTATGTCAGTGGGTGGTCCCCAAAAAGATACTGAGACATGGCGTGTGTGTGACTTGCGAACACTAAATGTGCCTACAATGACAGAAAAAAAACTTTTTTTCTGGTCATCACTTAATTAACTGCCCCCCAAAAATGTTTATTTAAAAATGTATATGTTTACGGGTAGGAGTAGAATTAATTAGCTGCGGAAGTCACAAGGATAGCAAGACAATTGTGTGTGTGTGTGTGTGTGTGTGTGTGTGTGTGTGTGTGTGTGTGTGTGTGTGTGATTAATGAGATGCTGTACCTGAGGCAGGGCCTGAACCACTGTATCCAGCAGTGCTCGCATCCCTGTCGCCATCTTTAACAGCTTCAGCACTGCAGGACACACAGATAACAGGACTGGTGAAGGTGTAGACAAGGACAAACCTCTCTATGTGTGTGTGTGTGTGTGTGTGTGTGTGTGTGTGTGGGAGAGAGGGGGAGAGAGAGAGAGAGAGAGAGAGAGAGAGACACTGTGCACACTCGAGATGGCTTGATGATGTCACAAGATCAGAATGCAGATCGAGGTGTAGAAAACATGGCCCCTCCCTCTCTGTATACTGGCTTGATTTGAGACTCGTCCAGCTAATGAGCGGTTTTGGAAAAGGTCAGAGCTAAATTTAAACCCGCCGTGAATGACGGCACTCTAACTTTGAGCATCTTGAGGCTAATGCACTCCCTCCACGCTCTCTATAGGCAAGTCATGGAGCGTGCGCAATTATGCTCGTACTGATCTCCTCTGCTAGCTCTGATATTGCACTGCCAGACAGAGCAGTCGAGGTAAATGTAGGTAATTAGGAATGCACAGACTAAGGGAAGTAATTGAGTTGATAAGAAGAAACAATGAATTTGTATTTTTGATCATTGCTTAAACTAACCACGGGCTATGCGCAGCACCCTCATGATGCGGATGATGGTGGGGTTGATGGGTAAAGCGGCGCTGATCTCGATCTCTTCCAGCGTGATGCCCATGACTGACAGCAGTACTATGGCTAGGTCTAACTGATTCCACCTGTACACACACATACACACAAATGCAGAAATACATCAGATTCTTCCTGTCAAATTCCAGTTTAGTCCCACATAAATTCTGTCGTCAACGTTCCCCACGGTGTGCTGACCCTTCATCGTGCTTGGTGGTACACAAGCAAGTCCATACAGCTGTCACCGCCAGGCAATGGAAGTTTATGCTCAAGCAGGACCATGTTGAGGAATGCGCTACTACTTACCCAGTCATCTGCCAACACGGCAAAGAGAAGTTACAGTTGCAGTGGACGGGAGATGATCCCCGTAGCCACGTCCAGTTGTGTCTGTAGAGCACTCTGCCATGTCAGAGGCAATGCAAAGACTTCTGTCTCTGGAGTAATGACCTACCCTATTTGACCATCACACTGACCAAATCAAAAACGCTGCATGCACATGTGCATGTGGAACATTCATTCATTTTCTTATCTGTTTTAGCCTTGGGGCAACCCTAGAGAGAGCGTCAATTTTGTTGTAGGATCACTTACTCGTACACATGCTAAGGGCACTTTTGAACCTCCAGTCAATCTAATACTCAGTCTTTAGACTGTGCCCAGAGTAAACCCACACGGACAAGGGGAGGACATGTCAAATCCACACACAAAGGACCCAGGCTACCTAGGATCAAAGCCAGGATCGTTTTACTGTGAGGTGAGGATGTTAACCAACAAACCACAGCAACACCCTGCTTATAAAACATCTCATTCCAAAACAATGGCATATAAAAAACCTCCACGTTTCCAAAAAGGCTTTCCACCTTATTGCTTATCAAATTGAATTCCCAAACTATATAGGCACCGATTATTTTCCAGTGGCGGTGCATATTGCTTTATTATTACTTAAGAACTGGTTAGGTACACTAAAAGGTCAAAAGTATGTATGCACACTGCATACTAATGAGCATGGCTAGATGGTAAGGGAGAGTAACCAGTTCACCTACTGGCATAGGAGGAGGAAACTTGTGCATTCTCACGGTAACTGTGTTTGAGTATTGGCCTTGAATAAGCAGGTTTCCAATGAGTGAGTAAGTAAATTTCCTTTGAAAATGTTCATATAAATGCTACAATGGTACGATTTAGTGTTATAGCACTTTTTAGTAGTTCCACCTAAGAAAAAAGGTCAATGAATAATTCTTTACGTGAACAGAGTAAAATCGCAAGTGCATGAATATTACGTGCTAATATGTTAAACTGCATACACTAAAGTAGAAATTCAGGACAGAGAATTCAACTTTTTATTTAAAAAATGTCATTAAGATATATGTGATATCAGGGAACTGTGATACTTTTTGGAAAAGGGTTGCAATATGTTATCCTCAATGTTGACACAGCCATGCCATTCGAATTTCTGAGCTCCTGCTTGTTCAGGTATGTTGTAGTCTGTCAATATTAGAACATGACAAGGCAAAAAAAAAACCCCAGAAAATAAAAACAATATGTTGTTTTTTTGTTATTAAGATTGAGACAATCTATTATGTAACCAGAACGGCAGAGACACTGAGATAAAAACCTGTTCACTCTCTCCCACTTTTTATCTGTTCAGTCAGGTGCGTTGTGTTCCACCAAAAAACCCCCAATAATTAAAAAAATTCATTTAATCTGCAATTACAAAGACGAGTACAGAACAACGTTTTGCCAATAGTGCATCCTACAATGAGTCCCTGAACTGCTAATTAATTGATTCCATTCCTTACGCGACACATAAGCTCGCCGTACGTTTAGGTTTGTGTTTGACAGTGTGTACCTGTCTTTGAAGAAACGACGGAAGCCGAAAGCAATGAGTTTCAGGACAGCCTCTAGCACGAAGGTGCTGGTGAAAAAATAATTACAGTACTTGAGAGCGATCTCCAGAGACTGTGAGGAAGAGAAAAAGACAGTGAGAGAAAGGAAAGGAAGACGTGAGTGAATAAAAATACCATGGTGGCAGAAACAGTCTCTATATTGGAAATGAGCTCTGCTGTTATAGTAGCACCTTTGTAACCTTCAAGTTTTCTGTTTATTTATTGTTACTTTAGTGTATTCCGAACTGGAGACATAAAACATGAAAAAAATATACCAGTGAATACCAGTGAAAGGATTGAGCCTCCACTGGTGAGAATTTCCACTGGCATCTAGACCATCAGCCTAGATTCTTTTTAAAAAAAGGCCCAAAAATATTGTATCATATGAGCATACATATATACACAGGCTGATCACATTTTCTAGACAAAGTACACACTTATTTATTCACAATATTTGCTTATTTTAATCAGATTAATACAGGTAGCCTCTCATTTCAACAAATGCATTGTAAGAACAAATTGTAAACTGAGAACTTAATATATACTGTGTATGGCATCTACACTAAGCCTACATTAAACATGTTTAAACCACTTACATTAATTTACAATTGGGCAAAACAAATAACATAATGAACTACTTCATATAGGTAATATAGTTTATTTATGTGCATTATCGGACTTGAATCGTAAAGTCGAATAGCTGTTAACTGGAACATTGTAAAAGGGGGACCCCCTGTATTTTGTAGAATTGCCTACATAATACACTAAATACCTCATGTTTAATAACCACAAGCATTTGTTTAAGTAACTACATTTGAGCTTCTGCTCATAGTCACATTGTTTCATCTTACAAAATGCAATGTTGTGCAGCAGAATTAAAGCCAGGTGTGGGAGAGGTTTATACCTACAGTAATTTCCAAATCGTAAAGTTCTCTACAGCGCTTAACACCAGTTTACGTGACATCTAGCATTGCACCTTGTTTTATCTGAACTGCACTTCCCAAAATGTATGGGGCACTGTTGGATCCAGGACAATATGACGAGGTTAACTGTTGCAGCTCTGGAGGATGAGCTCCCTGTCTGGCCTTTCCTCCCCCAGACATTGACATTGGTGCCTGTCTGGTGCCTGACCAGACCAGAAAGCTCTGCAAGGACACTGCATCAACGGCTACAGAATACACAATGCCTTATATGATGATAAATGAGCTCCTGCTGAAACCCCGCCTAATTAGCAGGTCGCAGGCAGATTAACGGGCCGAATCCAGAATTCTTTGTACAATAGATTGGAGTAAATTAGAATAGAATAGATTGTAATAAATGTTCCACAGTGCTGTACATTTAGACTTTCAGACCATAAAAGCAGTTATTAATTTGAAGAACTATAATGAACTGAAATCTAAATAAGACGTACATTTAGGCGCACATCAATTCACACTTACATGAGGCTGACTGTAATGTTCCAGGGACATGGTGACCACGTTCACACAGATGATGAAGGTGATAAAAAGGTCCAGGTAATGATTAGTGCACAAGTTGTGGATCATCAGGCGCACATGTCCGTAGCTGGCATAATAGGGTAGCTTTTGGGCTTCTGGGGAACAAATTACAACAAAGACCTGCATTTAGACATTGAAGTAAGCCATATTGCATCTTTTAAAAAATATATCAATTACTTTTTGACCACTAGGAGAGGTTTGGTGTACTGGAGGGTAAAGTGGATAAAGCTTTGTAAATTGTGTATCACTTGTTTTTAGGAATATCTGATACATAGTAGTGAATAATAATAGAAAAAATTTATTTAATATATATATATACTAGAAAGCTCAGGGGAACCTTTTTCTTGTGACTATGGCAACCATTAAACCCCACCCCTTTAAATTAATTATGGCAACTCATTTCCCCTTTTAAGGAAGTGTCTTACTGCGTCTCTTCTTCTCCATGCGACGGAGCCTTTTCTCCTCCCTTCTCTTGGCCTCCTCCACCTCCTGGTGCTGCCTGCACTTGTGGAAGTTCTCCACCACCACACCCACAAACATGTTAAGCACAAAGAAGCTGACGATGAGCAGGAACGAGATGAAGTAGAGCAGCATCCATGGGTTGTTATTAGTGACTGGCTAATATGAGGGAGAGTAGAAGGAGATGAGAGGAACAGGAACATAGAACCCATTATTACAACATAATGGACCAGGTTCATATTCGATCAGTAAATGTGTTGGGAAGCAGTTTGCCAAAAAAATTGCAAATCATGTAAATTGGTTGAATTGTAGCAAAATCATTTCTGGCACATCTGATATTCTTCCTATTACCAGGCCAGCACAGAGTGGATTGCAAAAATGATGAAATCTAAATCAGCTCATTGTAAAACATGGATGTGCAGTCATTATTTACAGCAGGGATTTGGTGTTGCTGTGAGACTGCAGCTCAGAATTACTCACACTGTTTAGATCCCAATTTCTGTTCAGCACAAAAGACTAACGGTGAGCAATCTGGTTTGTGAGAGACAATTAGATGGGATTTTTGTTTGTTTTCTTTGATAACTGACAAAGGCGTAACATGATAATATGATTTATTAGTATTTATTATTTAATTTGATTTTGAGTGTGTTATTGTGCTTGGAATACTGTCACACAGTAATGAGCAAAACATATAGATGTGTGTAAAAGTTTACCACACTCACTCACAGTGTTTAGGATGTAAAGAATAGGTAAATAATTAATATGGGAACAGTTTTGGATCAGGTCCAGAACTAGGGGTTCTTCACAGGGGTAAGCAGCAAAATTGAGACGGAAATAAAAACCTTATTTCTGGACCTGACAGCCCTAGGTGTTGACTTGATTCACTTTGGTTACCTTTCTCTAGTTGATAATACATTGGGTTTTTAAACATGCCATTTGAGCATCATATATTTTTGTTATGATTTGTTTAAATGTTGACACTTTTATTTTATGGTAGTTATCACTAGTATAAAAACACACTACGTTTATAAAATCTTACATCTTCCCAATCCTACAACTTACAGTTGCACTGGTTAAACATGAATCACTTTATGCGGAATGAAGGTGACTTCCTGAGGTCATTTACAGTTTTTGAGATTTACAGGATTGGGATTTAGTTTCGAATTTTAAGTAGGTAACACTTAAAGGGATCAAAGTTCTGCAAATGATGTATGAACAATTCATGACTGAAACCTTGCCAAAACAGTAGTGGATCTGCAAAGGCGAACAAACCTTTTTACCATGTTTTAAAATGTACACATTAAAATGTTCAGAAATGTTTCACACTTAAGGTTGCCCTATGTACAAGGAAAGCGAACACAACATGTGTTTTAACCAGGGAACCCATACACACATAAAGCACTTTAAACGGTTTCTGCACTGGTAAATCACAAACTTATCTATTGACATTACAGACAGACAATAGACTTGTAATTAGAAGGCATCTCAGTGGGCATGTCCAGTTGAAGAAACACATCCTGTTTGTTTTGTGTTCGTGACAGCTGGCTGAGGAACTGAGGATTAGATAAACGCAAACTTTTGTCTGCTTGTCAATTTGTCTGCTTTGCCAGAACAAAAAAAAAAAACAGAAAAAAACAAAAGGTTTATTAACAGTCTCCTGAAAGCTTGTCTGCTTTTTATGTTCCGTGTTCTGTCTGGTTTTTGATCAATAATTACATTAGTGAAGAGGACTAGAAGAAACACAACAGTGGCTTTGTAAACACTTGTATTCTATGTACTGTCAGATATGAAAGGGCATCTAGAAAAAAATAAGATGAATGTAAAACCCACAAAGCCATGACAACAAACAACAGCAACTACAAGTGGCTCTTTCGTCAAGACATATTTTTAGTAATTCATGAAAGATAAATATACTGTTCACAAAAATTAGTTAATACTTTATAATGACATATCCCCTTATTTCTGTGAGCAGTGTTATTTTTACAAAAGCCTGTTTTTCATTTGGAATATCCTTTACTGGTTCTGGAGTCGGAGCTTTATGTATTAATAATTATGTATTAATAAATGTTATTATTAATCCTACTATTTATGAAGATTATTGCTTCCATCTCTATTATTATTATTATTATTATTATTATTATTATTATTATTATTATTATTGTTATTCTTCTTCTTCTTCTTCTTCTTCTTATTATTATTATTATTATTATTATTATTATAAAACATGCATTTAATTTATATATGTGCTACTTCTTTAAAGTAATATATAAAATAATCATACAGCAACTATTTTCATTTTAAGTTTCCTGACAGGATTAAATGAAAAAAAAACCCACCAATTTTTACCACCAATGACATCTAAAATTTGAATAAAATGAACTAATTTAAATGTAAGTATAATTAGCAAAGATAAATGATGTAGAAAATAAAAATGCACAAAAACCTAAATAGACATAATAATAATAAATAAGTAAAGCTGAAGTAACAGAAACAACAGTAAAAATAATCATTATATGAGGTAATAATAATAATAATAATAATAATAATAATAATAATAATTAAACATGCTTAAAGAACTCACTTTTAATCAAAGTTGTGCAAAATCCTTAACATAAAACTTGTTTTATAATAAAGTATTGAATATCTCATGTAATGTCCTAAATGTACTTGAAAAACAAAGGCAATTAAGACCACAAGTTTTAATAAGTACATCTTAATAAGTACATTGCTAAGTACATTGTACATTGCTTTCTGGGGTAAATTTAAAATTCCCAATTCATACGGTTTCGGCTGATTGTGTATTTTTGTTTAGTGTTCTCACTGTCATGAGAAGCAGAAATCGTAAGCACTATCTGTAAAAATCAAAAACTGTCAGATAGTTCAGTGGTCAAATGGGTTAGGTCATCACTGTGGGGACCTGAGCTTATGTCTTGGAGGCCTGGCCATGTCCTGCACAAAGATCGGAAAAGTAGAGCAACAAGAGGAGGAATAAAGAGAAGACGCTGTACCTGTTGGTCCACTCCAACTGCATCTAACCCATGGTACATGATGTTCACCCAGCCATCCTTAGATGCCAGGACAAACAAGGACATCAGAGCCTGTTTTGGGGAGAATACACACATACCAGCACAGATAAACAAAAAAAAAACAGAGCTGGTAAGTGTATGCTTACTTCATTTTCAGTGTACATTTTTACATAGCAGGACACAGTGCAGAATGAATACCTAAAATACAGTATATATTAAATCACTAAGATGTCTTATAAAATGAATAACTGATTCACCACTGGTCCCTGCAATGCAAATGGCAGTTAAGACTGAACTGAGTGGCTTGGCTAATGTGTGCTGTTACTGTGGAGGCGACTCTGGTGTTCAGTTACATGAGGTACCATAGGCCTTTTGTATAGCATTTAGTTTGACCAATAACTACACTATAAACACAGATACATCGCATGTTCTGAAAGAATACAGTATCTATTATGCCACTAGAGATACAGAGGATGTTACATGTTGGATTCTTGAAGAGTAGATTAAGGTTTCAAGTCCCAAATCTGCCAAAGCTTAATCTATCGAGCCCTTCTTAGCCCTTAACCCTCAGACGCTTGTAAGATTGTATTGGTTTCTCTGGATAAGCGCAACTACTCTATGCTGCAAATGTAAAAAGCTGGACAAATAATGACAGTAAAAACAAACACACTGATTCTGAGACACCAACAAGTAGAATTGTTACTTTCAATATTAGAACTAGATTAACTCTGCATGTCAAGGTATGATTATTTGACAGCTTAAGCATAAGCACCGACCTGACCCAGATTGTCAAAGTTGTACTTGTGATGAACCCATCTGTAGTTGGCGAGAAGGCAGTCGGACTTGTTGGTGATGTTTCTGACGTCCAGGCCCAGGCAGTAAAAGAACTTGCCTTTGAAAAGCTGCCAAGGTGAATAAACACCAAATTGGGTCAGCCAGAATCACATTTGTTCCCTGACAGCCCTTTCAGAGCGGCACGAAAAACATTGGAGTTAAGGAAAACAAATAGGCAGAAAACAAGAGACGAGGACATGGAAAATGAAGCGAGAGAAAAACAATAAGCAGCATTAAGCATAAGTGAAGCAGAATTTACTTAGTAATGCAGAGAGTCACAAAGCATAACTAGGAGAGATAAAGAAACGCCCGGAAGAAAGAAATATGGCACTCAGGCTCAGTACCTGGACTCCAAGAATGCCGAAAATGATGAAAAAAGCACAGCAGATAAGAACAATGTTCCCAATGGGCTTCAGAGAAGTAATCAGAGTCTCCACCACCAGCTTGAGGCCCGGAGCTCGACTGATAACCCTGAATAAGAGTGGGGAAGGGGGTTTAAAAATCTGTTCTTATTTCAAGCACCAGTCACAATAATGCCCTGGCTAAATACATTTACATGGTACCCTGGTATAATTTCCTCTTTCATAGGTACTATCATGTGATTTTATTTGCATCCGGATCTGCCATATCTGTATTTTACTCTCTCCTTCACTGAAAAA
The DNA here is from genome assembly GCA_034779995.1 of Parotocinclus haroldoi. Taxonomy (NCBI): domain Eukaryota; kingdom Metazoa; phylum Chordata; class Actinopteri; order Siluriformes; family Loricariidae; genus Parotocinclus; species Parotocinclus haroldoi. The sequence goes on along the minus strand of JAUZST010055835.1, from coordinate 82,263 downwards.
TGTTAAGTTAGAATTATCGTCTGTTATTTAATAAAGGCAGTGATCATTACATTATTCTTTTTTTTTACCACCAATGACATCTAAAATTTGAATAAAATGAACTAATCGAAATTTAAGTATCATTAGCAAAGATAAATGATGAAAAAAATAAAATTGTACTAAAAACCAAACCTAAATAGACAAAATAATAATAATAATTAATAAGTAAAGTTGAAGTAACAGAAACAACAGTAAGAATGATCATTATACGATGTATTAAAATAACAGTTAAAAATAATAGTTATTAAGAACCATTAAACATGCTTAAATAACTCACTTTTAATCAAAGTTGTGCAAAGTCCTTAACAAAAAACTTATTTTATAATAAAGTATTGAATATCTCATGTAATGTACTAAATGTACTTAAATGTGAAAAACAAAGGCAATTAAGACCACAAGTTTTAATAAGTACATCTCTTAGCGCTCATTACTTCTGGCTGATCATGTGACTTCCTACATGAGGCACTACCAGCTTCCTAACCAAAGTTTGGGAAAGTACTGAGCAAACTACGCATTGCTTTCTGGGGTAAATCTAAAATTCAAAATTCTTACGGTTTCGGCTGATTGTGTATTTTTGTTTATTATCGGGTTCCCATTGTAAAATCAAAACATTTTAAGCCGGGTCGTCATAAGTAGGGAGTCCTGTTTGGGTGCACATCCCTATGATTCTCTCTGACTGATGGAGCAGCTTGTTCATAAGGGCTTCAATGAGACATCCTAGATTTTTGTTTTCTTTTAGGTATTGTGCCGCTAGTCTTAAAAATATTTCACTCCTTATGCGAAATCTTTATTAGTCTATTAGCGTCCTTGACTTGTTACAACTAGAAAATCTAACGGCTCTACTGCTTCAACATCTTCGTAGCCACAAACAGCTACTTCATACAAAATCGCTTCCTTACCTGAGGGGGCGCAATGTTCGTAGAAGCCTTAGAACCCTGAGCACCCCCAGGATCTTTGCTCCGCCCGCCATCGACACCACAATGTCAATCAACGAGACAAACACCAAAAAACCATCGAGAACATTCCAGCTGCTGCGCAAATAAGCCTGATCGCCCAGGTACAAACCCATCGACACCACCTGGAGAAACAGAGAGAAAGACAGAGAATTTAATTTGGCTGTATATATTAAAAGAAAATATAACTGTTTTTGAAAGCTCTTAATATTTTCACAGCCAGTAAAACTGACACACTGGTTTCCAACCTGTTTCATCGTATGTAACCTCTCCATTAGCTTCTAAAACCTAAAAAGTCTCAAACCACTATTTTGCATTTTCTTTACAATGAGTGTATTGCCTGTGCTTATTTGAACTTTATTTATATTATAGGTTGCTGTGGCAGCAATGGGAGATGATCCCTTTCCTCTGTTGTCCAGACTTACCTCCCTCAGACATAGCCAGTGTCGTGTGCGTGATGCTCAGATTTGAACAGGGATCATCGCAGTGGTAGTTTGGCAACTCGCTATAGGGTTTCAGGGGTTGTGATGCCAATCCCCATGAACACATGGTGCGGATGTAGGCGCGCCCTGAAAACAGCATCACCAGGATGCCACTGAAGCATCTGGGTATGATCCCCAAAGCGACATTTCCTCCCTTTCTCTCCTCTAACACCAGACCTAGCCAGAAGGCACAGGCAAGGCTTGAAGAGCTTTTCCTAAGGCGAATGAATCATGATTATGTCAAGGCGAGCGAACCACTTGAGCATTTTGGAATTGCCAGAGCAAATGTTTGAAGATGAGTGATAATAACAGGACCACCACGCCGCATGTGTACCGTACGTGCAGTCTGACAGGTCCATCTCTCGTGTGCAGTATTGCTTAATAATTGATTTTATTACATAATAGCTGGCCAACACATGCCAGGGGTTGAGAGCTGAATAAATGAGGCCTAGCTGAGAGAGTGACTGAGGGAGGAAACTGGCTCTAATGAATATCCCTGTGTGATTGCTCATCATAAGAAAGACGGCGCGAGCCAGCAAACCACACTTAACTAATCGAGAGGACGAGTGGAAGCAAAACGAGGACAGGAAGAGTGATCACATGCTCAGGGCTTACGGATGATCAGATACAAAGTGCATTCAAGCGCAACACATCTGAACCCCCAAGTCAGGAATTATTATTCAGTTATTCATCATAAACCTTATTATTCAGTAACTACTATGAATTATTCATCAGAATAGCAAAACTGATAGGAAAGGTGTGCAGGTATGACAGTGACAAATGTAACCGTGGACTCATTCAAAGATCATGGAGGTTTTATTCCTATTCATTTTTATTTAGCATGAAATACGACAGTTTCTAGGTGCAGGTACTGTATATGGTTAGTGCGTTTCGTTTAAATCGGAACGTATGAAAGTTTAAAGGCATATAGTGAACATACAGGTTTTTTTTTTATATTAGCGAGAACTGTGGATTTTCGATGAAATGAGAACAGTTCTGTGTCACGGGATCTTCTTATATACCCATATTAAAAAATTGCAAAGATGAGAAATCAAAATGCTAAGCTTTTGGTTTATTAAATACCCTTGAGAGATAATCTCAAGGATATCCTTTAGTGCTGCTTCAGAAAGGGCTGGGATATTGATTATATCGCCGAAAGCCTGGAAAAAAATGAGATTAGCACATGCAGATAATGAAAATGTTAATTTGTAACATAGTCAGGAAAAGGCGTGAAGTACATGAAAATTAAAAATACTGCACTTACCTTAAGTGTCATCTCCCCCACGAAGATGGCAGTAAAAATGTAATTAGAGATGGTGAGGAAAAGCCTCTCCTAGGGAGAGAGAGAGAGGGAAACAGCTGAATACAGTATAGAACATTGGAAATGCAGTAGTATACACGGTTTATAAGTCTATACACGGTTATAAACATTCACGTTCCTCTAGAAGTGTTCTAGTGTGTGCTGATGTCACCGAGACAGACAAACCGTCTGTGAAGGCATGCCTGGACAAGTTTGTTTGCAACAAACAAATGGCATTCAGTGGAATTATCCGCCCTTCATTCAAACAAATCATACATTGAAAGGTCCGTTTTGTTTGCCCTGAAGTTCGAACAAAAATGGGCCCCCTAAACAAAATGACGACGCGGGTAATGTATATTGCTCGCAAAAATTAGGAAATAAAAATAATGAAATATCCCCTAATTTTTGTGAGCACTGTATATTATCTGCTTAAATCATGTAATGGGTAATAAATGTCATTTTCATGTTTCATCCCGAGTTGTCCTGGTCACGGTTACAGGGACAATCCTAGGAGTGCACACAGCACAGACACGGGTGTGACCTGAATGGACAGTCAAGCCCAATAGGGTCATTGTTGCAGCGTCTTAGGGTAATCCCTGAACCAGACTTGCTTCCCTCAGACACAGCCAGAAGGTACTCGGACCCGTGTTTCCGCAGTGGTGGGCTAGTATATCAGACCAATCCCCCACCCCAGGGTCTGCCATGTTTATTGTCATTATTGTTTTCAGACACACAGCATTTAAACACAGAGTAATTTTTTACATCAGAGCTTGCATATCACAGCCGTTTGTTTGCTTTGAAGTAACAATGTTTTGAATTGTTAAAACAGAAAAGTACATTGTTTTGAAGCTCATTTTTTGCACTCGCCCACCTAAAACTGCATTGCTCATTACAGCAAAAACGTTCAGGTCAAATTAGAGCCAATGTAATCATTTCAAAGAATCCTGATTCACGACAGATGCGATTCATTCAGATTAATTATTATTGATCGTTTGACATGTCTACGATTAAGCTTAATTAATGAAGCTTTAAAAATGCTCATTTGCTATCTTAATAAGCACCTATAATTAATTTGAATTACAAAGAGAGAAATGAACACCTCAACACCTCACTGCTCTTGGGACTATACTGTGTTAATGCTACTGAAAGTCATGTGATTAATTAGCTAATGCTGAGGGATTGCCATATACGAATGCACTGACATCATAATAAATGTCACCCGATCGTTTATAATATACTCATGGCCTCCTAGAGCAAACCCTAAACCAGCTCTGCTCATCAATGTGCTAAATGTGCATATGGAATATGAAACATTTGCGTAAAGCAGCCGTGACTGCTCAGCACTTACCAAGCTGCCCTGGAGAATCTTGGGTCTCTCTAGAGCCACAGTGATGCAGTTTGAGAAGATAAAAGCCAGCACCACGTAGTCGAACAGCTTATGAGCGATGATGGATTGGCACATCACTCTAAACCTGAAAGAGGCAAAGAAAGGGAAAAAAAGAACGGAATGGGAGTGATGAAAACAGATGATGGTTTTTGGTTCATATGATATCCATTAATCTCTTTTTTTCTGTGTGCATGCTCAGCAGATAGTGGATTGTCATCCATGTCATCCTTTTTCACAAAAGGCCCGAGAGCTGGACATTTACATAATCAATTTAGGTTAAAAAGATTGCTTTCCCTGTTTTAACCCTGTTTATCCTGCTCAGGATTACTGGCCGTCCAGAGTCTATCTTGGAATCAAGCGGTTAGTCCATCAAAGTTCCTGGCTGATGTAGCCATCCTCCATCCTTCTCGAACATAGAAGGTGGGATCTAAAATCATCTATCTTATCCAGTGGGTTAAGGGCCTTGCCTAAAGACCCAACTGCGGTAGCCTAGCATTTAAGGTACTGGTCTCTGGACCTAATGCCAAAGCTGCCACAGCTGGGTTTGTGAGCAAGGCTCTTAAACCACAATTTGCTAAATGTAAATGTAAAATCTGGTGCTGGTTCAGGCTCTCATGATGATGCTGTGGCCAAAACACATGCTTGTCTTTGCTTGTTTTGAAGGTCAAGAAGCAGCAGAAAAATACACTTACTGACATTCATTGCCAAAAACTCAACAAGAAGAAGCGCTGGGAATTAATTTGTGAATGTAATAGAATGAAGTAAGTGATTACAAAATTTGAGCAAAGTTTTTTTTGGGAAAACTGTACAACTGAAAGGAGGATCCTAGTAAGGGTCCAAGATGAGATGGATGTTGTTCATCGAGACATACAGGTTCTGTAGGTTCCCACAGATTTTGCAGACGAGATGGTAGATTCTACACGAGTTCTACACATGCTCTCTGTTAGCTGAAGAACTGTTAAGATTTACACTTACAGCACATGGCAGATGCCCTTACCCAGAGTGTAAGACTTACAACTGATACAAGCTTACAAGATACAATCCAAGCAACTATGGGTTAAGGGCCTTGCTCAAGGGCCCAAAAATGGTACCCTGGCATAGTTAGGAGTTGAAGCCTAGATCTTCTGGTTGGTTGGAGTCATGTAAATCCAGAGCTTTACTAATATCGTATTACCCAAGTACTGCATGTAATCTTGTTGATCAGATTACTGAGTAAATCTGATTTTCCGCAGTTATGAGCTTATTAATTGCATGGAAACACACTCAGTGTTGCTGGACTGAATAATCATGTTTTACCATCTGGCAAGCCGAGTCCAGATAAAGCTAAAGCTGGCCTGCACAGTGCTGACTATAAAGCTTGAGGGATAATGGTCTGAGGATGTTTACTGACTGGATGCCCTAGCTATAGTGATGGTGGTCTTAATGATACAGCACACAATGGCATTCTGGAGACACCAGCAAGTACCAGGTGTGTCTTGGTATGTCAAATTAACTATGCCAAATATGCACAGACTACATTCTACATTCTACAGTCAAGAAAATCTACTAGAGTGGAAACAGTGGCATATTAGCGACCCGGAATGACTGATTATTGGTTATACATAACATTCCATATTTCTACTAATGATGAATTGAGAAAACGGCATTTAAAAATGTAAGTAATATTAACCGATTTGACCTTGGTCAGAGGAACATCAGTGCTGGGTATTAATGAGACTATAACAAAGGCACCAATCATTGCAATTCCATAAATCCAGTATAACAGTCAGAACATATAGACAAACGGATTATGGGATTACCTACTTGGGTAAATAGAGACCTGGGGCCAATAATTTACCTAATCGAACCTGTCTCTCAGCACATCATGACTCTTGATTACCTGTGTGAGTTGAAACCAACTCTCAGACAGGTGTTAGCTGGTGTTTAAACACTGTACTAAATATCCTATGTATGTGCCTGCATTATTACATTTAATAACATATTATCCATAAAAAGCACCTTTGTAATGTAAAGTTAGTTCTCTGTATATATATATATATATATATATATATATATATATATATATATATATCCTTTTTTTTTTTTAATTTTTTTTTTTTTGTGATTTACTGTATCTATTTATATGCCAAATCCGAATAAATGACCATGACAAGGAAGTGATGTCACATAACTTGTACCCTTTACTGTACAGAATGTATTGGGTCACCAGTAGATTTGCTGTTCTACCAATGGTATAGTAACCACATATAACATAGCTGACTTCATCCAAATGCTTCTAATTTGTATTTATCACTCCATAACACTCTTTTGCATAGATGTTTATTACGATCTCAAGCATATCTTAGCCTTTTCATCCTGCTCCCGTTCTGCTTTCTTGACTACTACCCTTCCAAAATGAACATTCTTGGTCAAACTTGTAAAGACGGGTTTACTTGGCATCCCGACGAAGCTGCCCGCTGCTAATATTTGCTCAGGGTAATGGGAGGTCGCACTAACTCTTGCAGCTAAAATTGCAACTGAAGCCTACAGAAGTTGTTTTTCATATGGGTATGCTCTGTATGATTATGAAGTATTGCCTCATTTTTGTGAGCAGCTTGTTCGTTTGTTGGTTGATTGTTCTATTGACACAGACACTCACTGTACCTATAAAGCGAACCTACAGCAAGGAAATGTTCTATTTAGTGTACAAGCCTAGTGCAGGGCAGTCTAGTAAAACATCCAGCACAGATCATATATTTGCAATTCCTCCCAGCTCATTAGATCAACAGTTAATTAAGGGAATGGACTGACTTGTTTTGAGGGGAGAAGAGAAAGACACTCCAGTCCTCCCTCGTCTCGCACCAGTCTGGCCGATACACCTCGATCATCTTCTGGATCCTGAAGCACAAACTCTGCACAGAGAAAAGTCGACTCAATTAATCTTCACCACTTACATAAATCTGCGAGATTAGAGTGCGGGTTAGCTATTTTCCTCATCGTTAATCAGAGCCTGGTTCAACACCGAGGCCTGGCTTTGTAAATGAGATCTGAGGTTGATTTGAAAGCTGTTAACAAGGGAACAAATGCTTGGGAAGTAGTATTCGAGTAGCAGGCTGGTTCTTCGACATCGCCATCATGTGATCCTGATCCCACTGGAGAAGCCGTTATGTTGCTCTTAATTGCGTACAAACGAGCAAGCGACTGTAAATTAAAACATGGGAGCCTGCCTCCATCTATTAACGCTCCTCCTTGGCGCCGGCGTTAATTAGGCTACTTTTATTATTCAGTTTGATTGTTCGTTATATGGAAATTGATTATTGTTCAGCAAAGAAAAAGGCTGCACTTGGCACACTGGCAAAGCCTTGTGGATACATTTTCTCGTCTCTGCTATGTGAAATTGCTCAGACGCTGCTTTGATTGCGACAGAAAAAAACAGTTGGGTGAATGTACTGTACAATTAATACATTTAAGAATTGGTGAGAGATAACTGCACATCGTAAGCAAGACATGTCACAAAGTGTGTCGTAGTGTCGCCCCAGCAAGTCCACCCTGCAACCACATTGATTTACTGTGGGTACTCTGGTTTTCTCCCACATTCCAAATACTACACTGTCTTAAAATAGAAACGTTTAGCTGATTGATCTAAACTGGCCTACCGTGAATGTACCTGACTAGTATTAATGTAACCACTGATGCTGATGTTAAATAATCAAGTAACCTCAAGGTCACAAGAGGGGAAGATCAGCAGAGCTGGGATCTGAACCGTGAACCTTCTGTTCCAATACCTTAACCATTAAGCCACCACAGTCACTGGTGAAACTGGCAAATCCTGGGAACCATAAGCAAGATGAGGAATACGGGGTAGTTCCGTGGTTCCTAACCTAGGGTCCAAACATCGCACATGTGAAATAACTTAAAATAACACTGGTAAAAATAGGTATATGAAAAGATACTCTTCACTCACAAGAGTAAACACATAATGAATCGTTAGGATTCTTTTGTAAGATGAGTCTGTACAGGTATACCCTGTTAGAATGTTACAAAAATAAAAAAAAAAAGGATTTTGAGCAAAATACTGCATTTAGCTATCTTTAAAAGACAGAGAAAAGCAAGGCAAGAGAAAAGGCAAAAAGCTATCATTTAAGTTATTTATGGAATATTTGCAAAGAATCACTTTATTTATTTGGTCTGTGTGTGCAGGCTGTCAGAGTCGCACAGCTTTTCTTAGATACTCGTGGGGATGCACAAGGTGAAAAGGTCAGGAACCACAGAGCGCCTCAATCGGTTGTGAACGTTGGTACCCAAAGCTGAGCTTTTCTTGTCTGGTACGATGAGATCTGTCAATTACATAGTTGTGGTTACGGTTCCCTGGCTCTGGTTCAATCTCTGATTATACCAGCAGATGTTTGCTGGCACCATTAAGCATATTTGCGCAAGTGGGCGTTACAATGTACAGGTTCTGAGCTGTTAAAGTCTGTACAGTTTCAGGTCTCAGTGCGTATTCGCCTGATTACCTCCATGTTTCTCCAAATGAGGGAGTTCTGTGCCCCTGCATATCAAGAACGGTGTACAGACATTAAATGTGCGGTGCAACACAAGACTATTAAATTAACATTATTGTGTAAAGAAATATAACCGTCAGGGTTATGGCGAACTGGGATTTGACCCAAGACCCTTAGACATGCCAGTTTCCAGCAGCACACATAGAATGTGTCTGAGACCCATAATTCAGTGTTACTGAGGGATGAAGTTTGCCCTAATGCTTCAATAGTGATCCCTTAAAAGGACTGTGTACTGGAAGCCTGCCCAAGGGACAAGTTTGGTTGTACTCCATGAATAGGCTCCCAACCCATCACCATTACCTCAACCAAGGTAAAGCAGGGGGGAAGATGGCGTGCAGTGCAGACCCAGAAAAATAAATAAAGTTAAATAAATAAAATCACTTTAAGCTCATTTTATTTTATATGGCACAATATTACTGCTGTTGGACTTACATAATCGATCTCGTCTTCAAGATCATCCCGGTCTTTGCGAGGGTTGACCTGTGGGTAAACCTCACTCAGGATCTGCTGCTGTGCTGACGGGGCCTTTCCGTTGCAGTCTTGGTGCTCTCCTGCACACCCCGGTCCACCTGAATAGCTTTTTTTGCGCTGGTGAGAGTGCAGAGTTGTCACTGAGGCTCTGGGAACCTGAAGAAGCTCTGGAAGCTCCAGCGATAGAGCACGGCGGTCCCTCCTGGGTACGAAATGTCTGGAGAGAGTGGGTGGAGGAGGAGGGTGCAGGGAGGGTGGAAAGAGGAGGGATTCCTGCTCGGCTCGGCACGAGTGAGAGCCTCGAACCCTCAGGCTTCCCCCTGCACCCATGCTGATGCCCCTGGAGGTTCGCGCCATGCTGTTCCAGCTGGATCTGCGGCTCCACACACCATGTGGAGAAGGATTAGCCCAGTTCTGGTAGAGAGAGGCTTGACTTGGGCACTGAGAACACAATTGTGCAATTTTTTATAAATACAATTTATCAAATACACTTTGTGGCCAAGGAATATTTTTTTTTCTCAAAAGGTGATGCTACAGCTAAGATGCTACAGCTATAAATAAAAAATAAAAGATAAAATAGAGATAAGCAGAAAGAGTCTCATGGAGCAACAAATCCAATATGGTCATTACACTATTGCTTAAACAACATACGTGTTAAAAAGCATCCAACAACCAGAGCACACCACTTTAATTAAATATTAAACTACAAAAACCACAATAACGCACAATGATTATCAAGGTTATGATAAAAAGTAGCTCTCAGCTTTTCAAGTGCCTGCTTCAACCATGTCCTCTGTATATGCTAATGCTCAATAGCATGGACGTCTAGTTCTCACTTTCAGCGTTAAGCAAATGGTGCATTTAAAGCTAATGCATGCAGAGTCGATGGCTAATTATTTGGCTTTTTGTGCTGGCTTAAGAGCTAAAGTGCTGTAAAAGAGGTATTTGTATCTGTATCAATTCCTACCAGAGCTCTCTGTTCCAGATTCGCCCTCCCAAGGGAGCTCACGCTGCTCTTTCGGGAGCCCAAAGCGAAGCTTAGCCTTTCAGCAGGGTACACTCCGAGGGAGTTGGTCATCGGTGCCAGGTCTAGATGGCCATTAGGGGTGAGGGTACAGATTTTTGGATCTGGATGAAAAGCAGGGGAAAAGAACATAAAGTTTTACACATATTTTCTTTAGCTGTCAAAAGAGAATGTTTCCTTGCAAATAAAGTTTTACTAAATTAAACCCTTACTTGTGAATTATACTCTAGTTTAGAGTTGGGGTTGTACTTTTGGATTGGTACACAAATTCATTTTATCCTTAGTTATCCCTTTCACATTGTGACTTCCCTTTTGCAGTTTTGATTTATCCCGGATTTGCATAATGGGGTAAATAGATTTGAGAAATATCGTAACAAGTTTAGCAGTTTAATGGTATAAAATGTACGTATTGTTATGTGTAGGTACCAACCATGTAACGTCTGCACTACGTTCTGTGAAACAGGGCGCTGACCGAAATAGACGTTGACCAGACATTAGCCATATAGTAGTTTAAATATTTTGCACATCATGTTTAATTGTAAACAATGATATTAATGAAAACACATTTAGTAGCGTACTGTAAAATACAGTCCTTCTAGTATTTTAAACATTTATGGCATAATATTTTAAAAATAAACTTGAAACACTGACTGATAAGGAAAACTAAATGAATGTTGTTGCCTTCAAAACTGCAGTTCTCTTTTCTGTCAGGTTTCCATTATTCAGACGATGATTCAGATGAATGTAAGACAGAATTCTTTTTTTTTTTAGACATTAAAGCAAACAGATTTTGATCGGATTGACGTTAAACGTTACAAACAAAACTGTGCAAAAGTCCTAGGCATTCTTTTAGTTTATAAGCTGCTTATTCTTTAATAAAAAAATTACTGCTCACATTTTTTATTTTTGTTACAGTCTGTAGTCCATCTGGTTCTCTGCATAATCCTATTCATCCCAACTAATCTGTTCTCTTCAAGACCCCCACCATCACAGATCAGGCATTGTTTTTATGGTGGATCATTTTTTGACGATCATAGTCAAAGGGACTAACAAAGTATGAAGACAAACAGTCTGTAATCCTAGAACTACAAAGTGCAGTGACTGTGACCACTAAAATATAAAGTATAAACTTTTTTATTAGACCTCTATAATAAGAAAGCCAGATAACCTGCCATAACCTGTACCTGTAACTGGTAACTGGTCCATGATGCTCGAGTGACGCAACAGTCTAATACACCCACCAACATGGTTCATTCAGGTTAGCTACAGGTTTGGATGTGTTTGACCACTACACCAACTGGGCGATCATCACTGTAGACATTTGATAATGACCCTTTAAAAATAAGGATATTTTTGATCTACCCAACATAAACATTATTTGCAAAGCCAACCAAGCTGCAGCTGCACCTGATTCCACTGGTTTAATCAATTAATTTTGCAGTATTAGTGCAAATAATGCTGAAACTCCCTGGATTAATCCTGGCAGCAAATCGTTCGGGATCTTGCCAGGCTAGAGAGATCGGCCGGAGAGACTCCTGCTTAAGGTCTATGAAACCAGATGCTTTCTGCCAAGCCTAATATCCTACACTCTCTACAACATGTGAATCTTCTGCTGCATGAGCGGAGCTTTGCCATCTGTTGGTGAGCATGGTGGCAGAATTTCTGTTCTAACAGATGGAAGCTTGAGCTGCAGCATGGAGAGCCTTTGAGTCCATCTAAGTACGCTGTGATCAGAGTACACAACGAGTGGTTAGAGTAGATCTCCAGATAATCAGCAGGTCACTACCTGAAAGCTGGAGGGGATCTTTTTCCTTTTCGCTTTCATCGAAGTTGCACGAGGATCTGTCGTCGTCTGAGTACGACCTGTTAGCGTCTCCCTGTTTGGGACAGAGGGCAGATAGTGAGAGATTTAGAGAAGATGCACTGGATCGTTCAATAAAATCCATTAACCACACTAAAAAACTTTGTCTGTCGACCTTTCCGTAGAGCTTTTGCTCCAGTTCCCCACTCACCGTGCTTCACTTTTTCTACGCAACCTGAAAGCCCACTTATTGGTGCACTCTGGAGGGATGACCTACTCCAGTAATCTGTCTACCTACCTGTTTGTTTATCCTAGTTTTAGAATCCCAAAATATAAACGCCCTCCAGAGTGCTCAGGTTAAGGCTTATACGGTGTTAAAGCTATGCTCCAATAAAGAGATCAAATATAAGTTGACTGTGTATTGGTAATGTCAGGGTCAGCGGAAAGAATAAACATTTATAGCATTTTTCAAACATCTTTATCTAGAGTATTGATATACCAAACTCCAAATTCATTTACAAAACTGAAAAGTCACTAAAAGAGTTTTTTAAATGATTTTATTTGTCATTGTGATTTGTTCTTCTAATGAGACTGACACTGATTACAGAACAATTCTCTAACGTATGCAGAGACTGCGAAATAACTTATTATAAATTATTATTATCATTAATATTATTAATGACACTTTGCAATTAGTCTGCTGCTGATATTTAAAACCCTTGTTTGAACCAGTTGGGGAAAAAGCCACATGTATGGCTTTTACACGACCAAAACACGTGCATGTAAAGGCATTTTTACATTCTTGCTTCACTGTTCCATGCTAACAAATGCCTTCCTCACACTCTCCATTAAAGATACTATTTGAATGCCACATACAATTTCTCAGAACTCTTTGTTCCCTAAGCTCAGTTTATTCTCTTTCTGTTTTCATCTCCACTGACATTAACCTTTCTTTTTCATTTGAAATTAAAATATCTGTCTTTATTCATTACCAAAATTGCAGGGCAACTCTAATCCATGATCATTTACAACTAACCTCACATAATTCCAAAGTGGCAGCTTGTTAGAGTCAGGATCTGAACTCACAACCTTCTGAGTAGCATCCAAATCTATAACCACCAAGCCACATAAAGTAAATGGAGGCATAGTAAATGCAGTTATTTGTAAGAGAACACATTTTACGAATATGGCACCCCACAGTAGAGTAAATTATTCAGTTACAGTTTTTAATAATAAAAAATAAAACATCTTCCCAGTTAATCCAGGCAGCTGTGATCTGTGACTTGTTAAGCAGGCTGACATTTTTCAAGAGTTAGAAGTCTCAGCGTGATCTTCCATCACAGAAAAAAACTATAATGAATCTTTTACAGATTTGATCAGAAGGCCTTATTAATATGACACAATTTTCTTCTGCAAAATGTAATTTTGAAGGCAAAACCTGGCAGGAAGAGATGACTAGCCAAAGTCTAGTCATGCAACCTGGCAAAATACAGACAAAGTGTGAGGACATATTTTCCATGGCACTGATATAGCTCTTTATAGCCCACACTGAGCATGAACCAGATCGAGTGTATTTTATCCTGCAGCAACGGTGGCTCAGTATCATATGTATAACTCAGTGGCAAATAAAAAGTAAAATCAACTGAGTAATTCTTTTTCTAATTCCACAAAACAATTCCAATCCTTCATGTGGAAAGCAAGAATGATAAACTCTTTAAACTTGATACTATCAACTGCCAACTATCGATTTATGGCCATAACTTTTCCTTTTTCAAATTGTTCTCAGTTTGTGGTCTGACAGCAGAGCAGAGATAATAGATCTCTATAAATCGAAATCCTTACCTTTTGTCACATTCCACTGTAAATTTGAAGAAAGTTTACAATGTCAAAGTTCTAACATTTTTCCATATTAGAAAAAAAAACACATAAATAATTCAAAATATAATTAGGAAAAGACTTAACTTACTGAATAAGTGATCAACACATTCATGAGTAAGTATTATAAACTTGCTCAGGAACAAACAGTCTCTTCAAAAACGCACCATGCTTGAACTTTTCATATTTGGCAAAAGCTTCCTGATCAAGTGAAAATGTTTTGGATTGAAATCCAAGCACTGTATTTGGCAAATTCATTTACCACACAAAACGTCAACAAACTGCATCATAACTACTGCCCAGTGCCACACACAATGACATTTGACAGAATTAAAATCCTCTGGTTACGATAAATTCACCGCACAATGGATTTGTCAAACAGAATAGCCAACATAAATAAGGGAATTCCCGTATCTTATTATTTTATATTACTTCATAGTTTACAGTTCCCTAGTCACCAGTGTTTATATGTGACGCTGATCCAAAGCTTGACAATTCTGTTTCAAAATATCCAGTACTTCACATACATTCATTTACAGTTACTACTTTCAGAATGGAATTACCTCAGCCTGAAAGCCTTCTACCAAGATGGCCACCAAAAGGTTGAAGAGTACATAGTTTCCAAACGTCATGAGAGCGACAAAATAGAGAGCAGCGAGTGGAGACGTGGAGGCCATGCCATTATACAGAACCATGTTCCAATCCTCCTGAGTCAGGATCTAAACAGCAGAACCAGAACATGTTTACAGCATGGTAACATATGCTCATGGTGAAAGGGACATAACATAACAACAACTGGAAGAATCTTACAAGGTACAGTTCATGCAACTGAATGTCAAAACCGGGACAAAACCTGAGACATGAAGCATGGACATTTGTTTAATAGTCCAGTACCCTACCTACTGGGTCACCATTGTCCCAACATATCAATTCACAAAAGGGTTGTGTACTTTAGTTCTTTATTGCATGTCTTAATTTTCTATGTAAGGATATTGTTGTTTATTATTTAGAGATGTACTGTTCATGTGTAATAACATCGTAATTAACAAATAATTACAGTTCAACAATAAGTCAGACTACATACAGATCTTTCATAACATACTCACCTCTCACTTAAGAACTACTAGTGTAATTTACTGAAATCTATTCTGTGAAATATACTTTTCTACATAATACTCATACCTGAAAAACAGTAACAATGGCCCAGAGCAGGGAGTCAAAGTTTTTCCTATCAGGCACCGTATCTCCAGCCTCGGTCTTCAGACTGAACTTACAACCAAAGATGTGCATTCCTAAAATACTGTGCATGCGCACACAAACACCCACACACAAACACAGCAAAGTAGCATTAATTCCCTTTCTTTTTTTAATCGCATTTTCATGAGTTTAATGAGTCGTGAGCTCTACACTGTGGAACTAAGCACAACAAAATGCTGATCGGCTATGATGTGAACAGATGATAATAACATAATAAAAAACCAAGCGTTCCTTCCCCCAATGCCTTCTGTCTGCCTTTCTATCCTTGTCTCCATCAATTCTTCCTTTATTGAATTCCTCAAACCTGTTCGACTTCGGTCTCTCATTTCTTCTGTTTTTTTTTTTCCGTTCTGTCCTCCTTCCAATCTTTCATGCTTCCACTCTGCTTCCATTCAAATTAGTTTATAATTTCCTTACTTTCTCCTGAACTTCATTTCTCTTTTGTCTTTTTCGTTCTAGTTTTCTTCCTGCCTTTCCTCAGCTTTTGCTTTTTTAAAGTATACAAACGTGTATGTCTTATTCGAAGCTATGTCGAGTTATGCTTTCTGTACAAAAACATATCTAAAATCATAAAGAATAGCCACACTAAAGTTTTTAAATTTTGTTTGTTTAATTATTTTTTCCCTTTTGGATTTTCTGTTTACGGCGTGTCGTCCAAATTGTAGTAAAGTATATACATGTTATTAAATATATCAGATTAAACGGTTTGATCTCCGATCCAGTGATTTTGCCACATATCGGGCCGAATATCAGATCGGTACAGCCCTAGGTTTTTTCTTTCTTTCCTTCTTTGGTTTTCTTTCCCTCTTCTTGTATCCCTTCTTATTTAAACCTCCTGCCTTTTCTTTTCTTCCGTATTCTTTTCATTTGTTTTCCCTTCCCCCTCCCTCTCCCTCTGATCTTACCTTCAATGTATTCTTAAGTTCTTTTTTTCTCTCGTACTTCCCTCAACGCTTCATTGTTTATTGTTTTAATTCTTTCTAAAATTTCCTCTTGTTTTCTTTCTTTCCTTCTTACCTTCCTTTTTTATTCTCTTCACTGCATATCAGGGTTTTGCTCTTAGCCTCTCTAGCATTGCGGCCTACATTCTGTTTTGAACCTGATCTGCCTCTGCCTCCGTTTCACACACAGCAATCACAAATGACTAAACTGACATGGATCTGTGAGATCAGGAGAAATACAAGTTTGGAGTGAGAGCTAAAGCTAGATCGCATTGTATCGCATCGTATGTTTAACACTGATGAGTCTTAATGAGAGACGGAAATAGCCTCTCCCAGAGCAAATGGCTTATGTGTATGTGAGTGAAGAGTGACTTAAATCTAACCCTACAAAGTCTGATGAGTCTCAGTGCAGCACAATGAATCATCATCTGCTACACCAGGCATCACTTCGAATACACTAATTTATCACCTGTGTTTACACCATTTCAGTTTTGGGAAAACGGCACATGGACCAGTAGCATTTGTCGCATAAATAAGTGCACATCAAACCATCCATCTGCTCCAGAGGTGAATGCAATGAGTATCAATTTAAGAGTAAATAAATCATGTGAGATCATGTGGCCTGTACATTTATTAGATTGAAGTAAAAGATGAGAGTTGTGACAATGTGAAGAGGATGAAAGGAGAGATGGGAGGCCATGTTAATGCATTCAGTTTTAACACGTATCACTCACCAAATCATTTAACAGTGAAGCAGACAGTTTGCTGTGTTTTATATACAGTCGTGCATTTATTAAGCGTGTTATTTTATTAAAGAGGGTGTATAATAGTTTATTAGTTACTTTTATCTTAATAGAAAACCACTTCATCTGGCAAAAGTCCTGGTGTTGGTGGGTTAAAGGTCTGTACATGGTTGCACAAAACACCCAAAGTGCAATTTTCCACTAAACTTTTCTTTAAGCGTGTTGCAGAAAAAAATGCCTTGAGTGTTACCCAAGGACTTTCTTAAGCAATATAACCATAGACAGTTAAATGTTACCTCAAGTATTAAACAGCCCTTAAGAAATCCATTAAGTGATGCATGAAGCTCATTAACGGTAATTAATTGTTTAAGGGATGTAAAAACTCATCTTAACTCTCGAAAACTCTCGTTTTTTTTGAGGATTCTGAAAATGCCCCTGTACCTAGGTGAGTTTATTAAGAATAAATCCTCTAGGCCATGAGAGAGATGAACATTTATAAAGAGAGCACTGACTTGAATGTTGGTCCATGTCTGTGCCACAAGTCTGTCGTACACTGGGTTGTTCACTGAGTTGCAGACAGTCTTACTGATGGCTATATGACTTGCTGTACTTAAGTTTCCATCTCGGCAGAAGCAAGACATTATAAAAGCAATTGTTTTCTCGTTCCCACTATTATTTTTCATTTGGGTTTAAAAGCCATAAATGCAGCTCTGGAAGAGCAGTGCTCAGTTCACGTTTTATTGGCTGATGAGACGTTGTTATGGAATGTTTGTCGAAGTTGCTGCAGTAAATCCTTTACTGTTTTCCTTTTGTTAAGTGAAAGAGGGATTTTAGGTAACACGCTTAGTTAAATCCGTTGTGTATGGGAAAACCATCCCTTAAGGTTTAGACTTAAAGCATTTTATGCAACCATAAGTCCAAGTTATGTGTATACACATGAAAATATGTTTAGATGTTTAATTTTAGTACATTCTATTTTTATGTTTCTTTTATCTTTACCTCTGTCATTTAAAACAACCCTGGTGTCCCTAATTTTTACTACTGAGCACAAGTACTAACCTGAATATGAAGATGAACAGCATGAGGAGCATGCAGAAGGTGGCCACATTGTCCATGGTCTTCATAAGAACAACCAGCTGCCTGCGCAGGGCGGGCATGAAGCGTACAAGTTTTATTACCCTCAACAACCTGAATGTCCTCAGAACAGAGAGCCCGCCATCAGATTGCCCTATGATCTCACACACACTGACACACAGGAAAATACAAAAGATAGATCCGTCTTAGCTGACAAACATCACAATGTTGCCATTAGTTTTTGTGCGTTTCAGTCAAATGCATTTTTATTTTATTATTATGACTTAAGAACAAAGAAAAAAAAACATATATATATATATAGATCAGCCTAAGTTTGTTTATTTCCTTTACTTTCTATTGTGAACCTGAAGGACTTATAAATGTCCCTCTGTGACATTTCCTATTTGAAATGTTCTCCCCTTTTCTTCCGCTCTACCAAATAGTGGATACAGAGTTTTTAAAAGAATAATTAAGGTGATTATTCTTTTGGACCTTCCCAGACTCTGATCTTTAGTTTGCCCCTATAGTGTCTCGTTAAATGTGTACTATTTATTGTAAGAATTAAATTGTTATTTATTGTTAGAATTAAACTTCACTGACCTGATAATCACAATGATGCCATCAAAGATGTTGTAAGGGTTCCTCAGGTACTCAAAGAAGCCAAAAGCTGTGAGTTTGAGAATCATCTCGAGTGTGAACATGCTGGTAAAGACGATGTTGCACACCTCCAGGATGTTGGTCAGTTCCTCAGGCTGAAGATACAAAGAAATGAGAGAATGATAGAGACAAAGATGGTGGACAGGATTTAGATTGTTAGGTCGTTAAGGAAAAGAAAAGGTTTTTCGATATAAATGAACAGTTTACCAGGGATATATGATGTAACAGTTTCACAATTCTAGCTTTTACTATTAATTTTAAAGTAGAAATGATTGTTATAAAACAGCACCATTAAGTGAAACAATATATCAGAATGTGTCATAATGATGCCCCCTTCCTGGCTACTTTTGGTCTACATCATCATGCATCGTTCCCCTCGTAGCATTTCCCTTTCACAGCCGGCTGCCTAATTGCAATTACGCAGTTGGCTTCCTTGTTCTATTTATAACCCTTTTCCCCCCTCTTGTTCTTTCTCGTGGGTCTCGTCTTTGTGTCACTGGTCTTCGGATATGTGTTTCTGTGTTACTGATCGTTTTATGGTTTGTTCACATTCCTAAGTCACACTAGTTACTCTCTGTGTGTCTGCTTGGTCTATTTTGTTATTTTAGTGTAGCTTCCCCGGATCCTTTGTCATTTGTTAGCTTCTAGTTTATAGTCCCTTATATTTAAGGCACAGCGATTAAGGGATCATTCTAAACACAACCTTATCTACGACAGACTACAACAAAACTACAGGTGCTTCACATGATCAAGAAACTCAACTGAAAAAGAAAGAAACAGTAGAGAATCCTTCTGACTGATTACTTTTACACCCATGAGCAGAAGAATGTGATTTGCAGAGCAGCACTAACACTTATCGTTTTACCACTGTGGAAAAAAATGACGCAATTGCAGGGAAGCATTTTGTTACTGCTTTGCTACAGGGACTGGCAACCTAAGTCTACTAAGAAATAGAGGCCAACCCAGGTAAAATGCACTGTAAACTTTGACAGTAGAACCATGAATTGGCCAAATTTCCGTCAAAAATGTATAGTAGAACTGTGAACTTTATAGTCACACTGTGAAAGTTCAGATTAAAATTTACAGTTAATCAATTTACAGCTTTACTATGAAATTTCATAGTACATTGTTTCCTGGGAAGGGCGTTCCTCAAGAGCATCAAATTATCCTGTGAGAAAAAAAGCATAGGTGTGAGTAAAATCTCTGCCTTGCTTGTTCTGTTCAAACTTCATTCTCTGAACCTGCTGCAATACAGATGGAGAGGAAGGACAAAATAACACTGTACATAGTCTACAGGAATACACCAGGCTTTCCTTGATTGGTTCATTCAACGTGGCCCTGAGCATCAGTGGCCACTTCAGAGGCACAAGGTTTTATCTACTCTACACACAATGTTACGTTGCAGTAATCAATTAACCTAGCACACATGTCTTTGGACTGTGGGAGGAAACTGGAGTACCCAGAGTAAATCCACTCAGACACAGGGAAAGATGCAGAGTCCAAACAGAAAGAACCCAGGACCTTCTTGCGGCTCAGCCAGAGTGACCATTTGATCACTTTATTGCTTAGTTTGGTGAGGATGCCAGCTATAAGAAGAGTCTTGATTGTTTGAAAGTTCTTCCGTTCAAGAATGTTCTAGGCCGAAGTGTTTTCGTGAGCTTCCAGTGCAACAGAAATGTTTTGTAGCCTTCTTCACAAAATCCTGCTTCTACAAAATCTCTGAGCTTTACAGGCAGTTCAGACAATGAGTTGTAGTGTGCACTCACTGTATACATGCACTTAATAATCCAATTTTGGATTATTAATTTCTGGATTTCTGCAGTTACCTGATCATTCAAGTGGTCATGTCCAATTATTTTGAGAACTTTTTTACAATTTTTTACATTTTTTTCAATTTTAGATTATCTCCCAAGTCAGTTTAGGATTTTGAGTCCACATTATGGCACATTATGGCCACCCAGAGGAGGGAGACAGCATATTCCAGTTTCTCAGATCAAATTAAGGAATTGAAATCAGATTAGGAAATCTGCTAAACAGAGCAGGGTTTAAGACTTTTCATCAGTCTGCGCATGCACATAAATGCATCCTGGATGCAGCTGGCAGAATCATACGAGATTGCCATGTCCTCTTATTCTAACTTCTATGCAGGCTGTGTATATAGACCTGGTGACTGTTTCTCTTCTGGGTTCTGGCAACCATCCATCCATTCATTATCTTCCGCTTCGCTTAATCCACTTGGGGTGACGGGGAAGCATGGCAGGGCAGGAGCGACCCTAGACAAGGCTACTCTTCTGGAATTTAAACCTCTCCTAAAAATGTTCCTGTTTTCCCCTCGATTTCTTCATGAGTGTTTATTGTTTTTGATTTTTATTGTTCTACTGGGAAGCGTCCTTGGGTTAGTGAAAGGCACTATATAAGTTAAGCTTTTTGTTGTTGTTGCAAGAAATTTTATCCATTAACTGGATTAATTGATCCATTGGATTAAGTGACATTAACTGTATTTCATCACAAAAGTGTACCTGGAAAACAATGTAATTATTGTAGCAAATGACTAGTGGAGGAGCTGTAAGTCAGTTTTTGCAGTTGCAATTTCGTGCTCTGGAAACACTCGGAATGTCTCCTGTACCTAGTCTGTAACACCTCTGTAATTAAATGAAGTGCTTTGTCTGTTCTGTGATAGTCATTTCTTAAGGTCAATTTTCCCAAATTGAACAGCTACTCTGACATTAATCATGACTGTGGTTGGGCTTCTTTTGCCATGTAATTTGCAGTGTGGCTAGCAACACCCCCAAATTGATAGCGTTATCGCAGCTGACCTACAACTTGCAAATGCATGTCCAACAAAGTGCTAGTGCACATGGAAAGCGAGACTACAAAAGTGTCTTGTCTAGATGTAGCAGGACAGCATATCATCACTCTTTCTCCTCACTCTGATCAGACACTTCCCTTCTATTCGATCAATATTGCTCCAACAATAAACCTGGGCTTAGACCAGAGGACCGACTGAAAACAAAAACAGTGTCTACACAGAACAGCTGCCATTTAAAGCAACGGGGGTATCGATCCAGAAATCAGAGCAGATAATGGACACCTAGAGAGTCTCTTCTGAAATCCCTCAATCTTCTTTCCTGTACTTTCCAGTCTACTCTCCAGATAATAAACTGGACTGGAGTGCAAGAATACAGAGCTCTCGCAACGACTGATGTTAAAGCCAAGCTATTCCAATGAATGGCCATCTAAATTAAGCAACATATGAAACAGAGTGGTTCAGCACCATAAAGTGGTACCCCACCTTTGGGGTGTGAGTTACATTTTGAGTCAGTGAGGGGTCTCGTCATTTTCCAGATCCAGTGCAGGAACATGTCAAGATGTTCTGGCAAATAAAAGACCAGTTGTTTATATGTGTAATTAGTTCCACCTCATTAGAGCTCCATGAGTTAGTTAGTGCCCCATCACAATCCCCAATACTTTCTCATAATCATTAGTGACTTATTCGGAACCCTATTCAGCCAAACAGGATTAGTTTTACATGGTGACCTGGATTTTTTTTATATGTCTCATGTGCTATTCTGTTACATTTTTCAAACGATGACTAGCCTAAATTTAATTATAATTAAATAAAGGTGAAATAAACAATTTTAGAGACTACTCATCATGTTGCCTTTGTGTTGAACACAAGTTTTGCGGGTGCTTATTGGAATTTATATGTATTGCTTTATACGGTACTCTGCAAAAGTCTCAGGAATGAGAAGGTGTACAGGGGTATTCAATAAAGTGACCAACGTGTAGCTGGTTCTTCAGAAAATCATTAGTTTTTGCTCAGCTGTAGGTAAGCTGCTTTGCAAAGAAGCTCTAGCCAAACGAACAGAGGCTAGTTTCTGTTGTGCTATGTAAAGGTCATGTGGATTCATGTGATTGTGATCATTAATACAGCAATTATTTTGTGATACTGTATATGTAGTCACAGTGCAACTACAAACTGTTTTCCAACATGAGAAATCCCAGCTTTCCTGCAATTAATATAACTATTAATATATTAACAGTTATAAAGGTCAACTGTTTGAAACGTTGTCATCTTCGTTGTGATATACAGTGCACTGTGTCATTAATGTTACGATAACAGCACTGCAACAGGGAGCTAATCATAATTAACACTTCTCATTTGTGTTCAAAGAAGCATCAACCTTTCTGTTTCACAAACAAGAAATAAAGTTAACTCTTATAATCCTGCTGCCGCCACGCCAGCTGTTTACTGCAAATGATTTTATCCTTAATTAAAGACTTATACCTTATATACACCATAAGGATCCTAAAACAGACTGTACATGCCATGGTCAAAGAACATCAAAGTAGCTAGAGCCTCCCTGTAATGGCTAAAACGATATTCACTGTTTAAGGCAACGACTTTGCACTTAAATTAACTCATTTTATCAATTATTTTACTGCACTTTAAACTATATCTAACCTGAATCAAATTAACTTCAGCTTTAGAATGTAAGCCAATCATTTGAGCTAATGTTAGCTAAATTCAGCAATTGATTCGACCAAGGAGACTAAGCTGGAAATTTGTCTATTGCCATTTTAATAAAACATATGATGATGACAAACTTCCACACTCGTTTAGGACATGGAGTTTCATATCAGCTAATGGACCGCGTGAGATGATGCTTTGGTCATGATGAAGCCATTTTTCAGAATGATTATGCATTTTTCCACAAATCAAAAAGTGTCTAAGCTTTTCCTCAGCAAAGACACAGCACTCAGTAACATGGGCAGCAAACAGTCTAAATCTTAATCCGATTAAAAATTGATGGTCCAAATTAACATAACGTTCAATGACAGGGCCACGCTCTTTAAAGCTGATCTGTCAAACTCTATGAGAGAAAGTTGGAACCAGTTTGATGTAGAATATTGCATATCCTTGATGAAATCCATGCCTCAGAATGAGTTCAGACTCTCATAACAACCTGGAGGAGCAACAAAGTGTTAATTTGGTTCATATAATGTGAACATGAAACAACCAACAACAAGCATCAATGAACCTTTGTACTGACAAAATGTAGGAATCTACAGTATAACAAACAAAACATCAGTTTGTAATAGCAGTTACAGTACCTAACAGTACCTAACAGTGTGTAATAACACTTACAGTACCTAACAGTGTGTAATAACACTTACAGTACCTAACAGTGTGTAATAACACTTACAGTACCTAACAATGTGTAATAACACTTACAGTACCTAACAGTGTGTAATAACACTTACAGTACCTAACAATGTGTAATAACACTTATAGCACCTAACAATGTGTAATAACACTTACAGTACCTAACAGTGTGTAATAACACTTACAGTACCTAACAGTGTGTAAATAATAAAGAGGTTCCTGTAGATTGGAATTTATGACCATTTGCATGGATGCACCTCCAAATGCACCTTGTGCATCAATATCAGCAGGAGCCTGAAGTTACTGCCACTTTAAACACGCAAGGTGACTAATCTATAAAAAATCCCAAATTGATATCCACCTTTCTGATTTATCCTAGTAACCGCTCCACTGCAACCAGCCTCAAAAACTCAGTTACAGTGCAATATTTAGCTCTATTTTTCTCTCACATCTGATGTAAACACAAGTCAAAAACCTTCTGCAGCTCAATACATTTCTAATATTTGTAAATATTAGGATCTAATCACTAATTTTAGTCGACATAATAAAAAAGAGTCAAACAGTAGATCTGATTCAGAGTGAAGTACAATAAGTTGGGAACGGTACATGCGCCAAGCGCGTGTGTGTGCGGGCGTGTTAAATGATATGTAATATTTGACTTGTTGTGAGATGGAAAATGCTGCGTAATGAATGTACAGAGCTTCCTTTTCTGCATCTCCCTCCCTCTCTGTTAAGCTCTGTTATTTTTAGCTTCTTCAGCTCGTCAGAGATGAGAGAACAGGAATCTACTGCGGGCAGAGAAGAAGTGAGTGGGTGGATGAGACAGCAAGAGAGCGAAAGAAAGACTGGCAGAGAGAGGAAAGAGGAGCGAGCTTAGATATGCTGCCGAAAAGTCAGGTTCAGCAAGGGCTTTAGCTGCAGGGAACCATAACACATGACTCGCGTGGCTCCAAGTCCTAATGTTGGTGTGATTGGCACAATGTCTATTTTGGATACTTTTTCTTCATTCGGCAAAAGCACTACACTGTATATTTGTTTAGGTGACACAGCAGTACTTAACTATCCCACAGCTGTGTTTGAGTCCCAACAGGGCATAGAACCGGATCGGGCATCATACAAGTACGACTGGCAATGGCAGGAAAAGGGAGGCAGGATCACTCCCTGATGCCGCAATAGCAACCCCTACCAAACCTTGCGCTGGAGCTGTAAATGAACCCTTAAAATTCCGAGATAGGCTCTGGACCTCTCACCCCAGTTCCCCACAGCGTAATTTCACGACAAAGGTCTGCTCTTACCTGGTTATGGTGCTCAATGCCCATGCTGATGGTATTGATGAGGATGGCAATCATGATTCCTCTGTTGAAATATTTGCTCTCCACGATGCTCCACAGTTTGACACGCATCTCGTCCCATAAGTCTTTGCAGTGCCCGAAACAGGAGCGCCTTTTCTTTTGCTCCTCTATTCTCTCTTCTAAGTGGTTCTCCTCCCGGTCCGTCTCCTCCAGCGTCGCCTCTCCTTCTTCCCCGATGGAGCAGTCCGTCCCTGGTCCCTCTCCCTCCCTGACTGATAAGGTGGCACAATGAGGACAATCTTCAGAATTTGGAGGGACAGTTAGGGGGATGGCATTCTCCAGAGGTTGCGAGCTGCGCTCCATCTTACTGTGATGTTGACAGTGAGACACTAGCGCAAAAAAAAGGAACTTATGAGTATATAATGGGAGAAAATGATAGAACATTATGATGATATGATATGAATGATAGAACAGTGCATAGAATATTCCTAGATGAAGCTCTTTTCGAGATGACAACATTTTAATTATCTCCAAATTTGGGAGTAAAAATAAAAACCCGCAGAGTAACCATAGTTAAACCATGCGTGGGGAGGACATGCAGGCCGTTCCAACCTGGGATTGACCAAAGGACCTTGCTTTGTGTGGTTCCTACTGTGCCAACCCTCAACCAAAAAGGAGATTTCTTGGGAAGAGTTTCAAAAATACACTAGAAATTTTCCAAAAGACGCAAAATAAGAAAATGGAAAAAAAAATAAATGGAAAAAAGTACAAAAAAAAAACAAAACCAGAAAAAAACCCAAGTCCATCAAATATTAGGGTGACATAAAAAAAACATGGAAAAGTTGCATGTTTCCACCTGATCAGTCAAACAAAATCAGTGTTGTTATGAAGAGGCGGGATGTGTTAAAGCCAGCTGCATCATTGCCAATGCTGGGCAAACAGACACCCAGACAAAACACATTTCGGCCCTCATTAGTTATAAGCATAAGCAGGTCCTCACATATCTTCATTAACATAGAATATTGGCAGGTCTGTAGTAGAAGTGGGATCCACACTCTTTTCATGGGCATGTCAACTGGGTTCAAATCAAGACTTGCAACTACTGATGCTGCTCTGAAGATTCCATTACAATCTCTCACACATAAAACACTGACATGTAATACTGATGTGACAGCTGGGGTTTGTGGGATATCTATTATTAACCATTTAAACCATGACTCACCCCGAACTATACTGGGATGGTGCATATCACCTCCATTTGCGTTGGCCCCTCCTCGTCTATGTCCCCGCCCCCCACCAGGAGGCGGAGGCTTGCCCCGAAGGGTGTAATAGAGTGCTACAGAGCGTCGGCGAGCCTTGCGCAGAACGTGGCACACCAGTTGGAAGAGTTCTTCGTAGCAGTCGCCTGGCTCCGTCATCGAGGCCAGTGTGCTGGAGGAAAGGCAGCGAGCTCGTTGCTCCTGCATCAGCTGGTGCTCCCGCTGCTTCGTCTCTGAAAACTGAGTGGCGATGACCACCAGGCACAGGTTGATCATGAAAAATGAGCCGATCTGTAAGTGAAAACACAAAACGAGAAAGAGCTTTGACATTCAGACCTTACCTACAAGAGCACAGAGAGAACCATGAAGCGAAAGCTGACACCTACCTGATTTTTTAATAACGCTATCTTATCTGTTTGGTAACCGAAAACTTCATTAATGATCTCATTAAAAATGACATTTCCGATTTTTACGATTTAATCTTAGCCACCTTGAACTGCTATAGTAATTAAAAGTTTGGTGATGATGATTATCTCAAAAGCATGAGAAAAAGAGAACTACACTGTCACTTAAAAGATGTCGTACAAAGTGTCGTTGGACAAGCACAATGGTGTCAAAACTTTACTTTACTGTTTTCAGACCTATCCTTTGTCTTTCCTTTGTTTCTATCAAATCTAAAGAAATGTGCTGGTATTCGTTGATTTTCAGTATTGATCAGTAGAGTAGTTCTCAATCTGGAACAATCTCAAATAAGAAAAAGAAAAAGAAATGAAAAAACAATCAGGAAGGTGGTATGTTTCTAAACCAGCCACTCAGCCGACTGATCTAAGTACATTAAAGAATCATGATTATTATTAGGCAGAAGAGACCATCTGGTTGTTATTCGGCTAGGAACACAAACCCTTTGTGGATCGCATGTATTACAATAAATAATCCAAGTCAAATTACACATCCCCATTCAGAATAAGGAAACTGCTTTAGGATGTGATTGGGAGGTTGTTATTTGGCTAAATGCACCTAAGACTAATAAATTAGCTTGCTCAGCCTTGGATAGTTAATTTCTAATCATTTATTTTCCCAGAGGTAAAAGATTCAGATACAGTGGCAGTATTCAGATCACAATCTCAGCAAAGTGCATGTAAGAATTCAGGACATCAGAAATGAAACGATTCAGCAAATTCCATCCGTATCATGGAATCTAAATCAGTGGAACACTTGATAATACTGCTACTACTTACATCCTGCACCAGCCCCTTGTTTGAACTCCCATTCCCAGAGTCCTGCAGCCTCATTGGTGTATTTGGTACATGTATAGGTATCAACTGTGTTATATAGGTTAGGTTTGTTGATTACCTGCCAGATCTTATGGTGTTGATATTTGGTGATAGCTTAACGCTAGGACCCTTTTGTGTTGTGTTTGAACATTGTGTACTGTATTTGTGTTTGAACAACCTCTTACTAAACTACAGGTGACCTAAAACATTAATGCAAAGCTTATTTGTAATAAAGTTTTGAAAGTCTTTAGCGAGTTTGCCAAGTAATTTGGCGGAGGTTAAAAGTAAAAGCAAAACACTTACTCTACTATTGAACTCTAGCATAGCTACTAGCTCATGTTTCCCTTTCGGTTGGCTGTCAACACGAACTACTTTAGTACCCGTAGGGACTTATTTACACTATGAATATAGTACTGTAGATATAAAAATAAAGAAAAACACAAAAAAAAAAAACGGAGAAAAAAGAGATCTGCACTGAAAAAGAGCAACTGTGAATCTCAACTGCTGAATCACGAATCTTCAATCATGAATAGTCCAGTACCTTAACCACTAGGCTACCACAGTCCAATGATTGGTCCAATAATATGTTTCCTTAGAAACCGAGCCACGCTTGAGTTTCATTTTCATGATTGTATATTAAAGCCTGCGCTGCTAATTTGAATATTGATTATCTAACATTGATTTAATTTCAGGATAGCATGTTTGCTCCTGTTTCTGGAATAGGGAGCATACAGATCCAATGTTTCTGGTTGCCATTTTGGGTTCCAGCCTATTGTTTTTCTTCCCGCAATCTTCCCCACTCCAGCACATAGAGGCCACCGCTTCTGTCTAATCCAGACTGCACGAGCCCAGCACTCACCATACACATGAAAGAATATTTTGAGCAAAACAACTATATATAATCTGCGTTACGAGGGATGTCCTTAACCTTTGTAATATCTCTTGGTACATGCAATTGAGCTTGCTTTAGAGTGCCCCAATTCAATCAGTTTGAATTTTTTAAGAGCAAGCTTTTGAAAAGAATGATTCAGATGCAATTGACATGTATGCCCAGAGAGCTTAGCAAAAAATCTAAAAGCCTTGAAGGCCTGAGATGCATGCAGGTCATTTTCATATCCTTAACACACAGCCACGTAGAGGTCCACATAACGTTTTAGCCAAATAAATTTAGCTTCTAATCTATTCACGTATTTGCATAAAAAACACTCAGGTACAGAAAGAAAGGTCAGATAGATTATTTCTCTCCTGTGTTTCAAAAGGATAATTTGACACAAGATGATTTATGAATCTGTTTAATGGAGGTGAATCAGATCTCAAGGTGACTTAGAAATACTACAGCAGTTGTTTGACATGATACAGTCATTTTAAAGTGTAAATTTATTTGCAATTTAGAAAACAAAATGATAGACAGATCTAATTGTGGACACCAGGTGTAACGTGACATTGTAACAACAATGTGTAACTTGTACAAGAAATGTTTTGTGCTCTGATGTAGGACCTGGGCTCAAACCAAGGATTAGGCTTGCAACAGGAGGATCAGGTCAAAATCATCCATCACACATAGCCTTTAGTAACAGTTTTTCTCTGGTTACGGTGCTAACCCGATCCGGTTATGCATATGTCTGCAACATCTGGAGGTTTTGACCATCCCTTTTCAGGAAAGCCACACTGTCTTTTATTATAGGCTATCAAAAGTATTCTAGTGCAATACCCTGGCAATACTTCCCATCCAAACAATCAGACCTTCATAACCTGGTTCGGTTAAGTCACCCCACTGCTGTGTTCCCTTCACTGACTCCCTGTAGCTGCCTGAATCAGATTTACACACTGCCATATAAAGCAATGCTATAAAGCAAAGCTTCTCAGAATCAAAAGAACTAACAACTCTTTCCTGTACTGAACCCAGGCGATGGAATGAACTTTCACTGGATGTCCCAAAGTTCATGCTGTACGAAAATGGTACAGCACGAAAAGGCTAAAATATGCTGAAGCTCACAAAGACAGGACTGAAGATTAGTAGAAGGATGTCTTACAATGTATTATGAAAAAATAACATCTTATATTATGTTATGGTCTACTTTACAAAGTACTGTGCATCAGCTCGTAAGAGACTTTTTTGCCGGATGCTGTTTTTGGACTGTAGACTACTAATTGCATACCAGTGAGATAATGTCTACTAAGAAAAAATTAAAACACTTCTGCTACCAAACACCTGGCTCAGGATAAGGACATCTGCTAAATGCTGTAAATCTAAACCAGTCTACCTCTCTCTGTGCTAAGCCAATTAGTATTAGGACACAGCCATAGCTTCCGAGGCCCTGGGACTACTGACAAGGATAAGCGAGGGGGAAATGTGATGCTTTGCTTTGCTTTGCTTTTTCTGATAGCACAGTCTCAGATTACCTTTTGCACACAGGACAGTCAAATGCTTAGAGTTTCATTACATTTAGTTAAACCTGATAAGAAAGGGTAGGTGTTTAAAGTAACGAGCGCATAAATAGTAATAAATGGTGAAACGAAGGAGAAAAAAATTACGAGATAAATCTAATACTTTGGTATCTGTCAATATTAAAGGACAAGGGGATCTGAAAGAAAGTTATCTGAGTTAGCTCTGCTAAGAGCTCTTTGATGGATATTTCAGGCTTGTTCCACTATCGAGGACCAATTTAAAGACGGAGTGCAAACCAAAACACTAAGCCATCAGCTCAGAGTGCCTTCTCTCATATCATGCTCCATTTATATTGCTTGAGAGTGAGATCTGTCACAGCACACACATCAGAACACAGAAATATACAGAGCTGAATCCGTCCTTCCAGACAAGTGATGTTCTGTTTGAGCACAAATGACATGTCAAGGTGATTGCTTACATGCAGTTATTGTTACATTTTAGCCAGACAAAATCAAAGACTGTTTAATGAGTAACAAAGTCTGGGATACATCGATCCATAAGCAAACAGCGAGTCAGTTCATCGCACCGTCATTTAAATGGCAAGCCCACCTGGGATTCGAACCCAGTCCCACAGTAACTGCCGGTTCCAGGCTCTTGCTAAGCTTATCACTGGCTGTGAGAAGCAGAAAATAATAATCCTCAGTGTAAAATGCACACTGCGAACAGGGTGGACATTTTCTTGGTCTACGAAAGCAAATACACAGTTCCAGGCATTAGAGAATCAGAATCAAAATCAGAATCAAAATCAGAATAAAAAAACAATAGGAAGAGTCAAAAGGAAAGCTTTGAACTGGGTTTTTAAGGGAGTGAGAAACAGTCACTTTAAGACTGAGGCAGAAGAAAATCCCAATTTAGAAGCAGCAGTACTGAACGCCACCAATAAATGCCAGTTTAAGCCTAGGGGCAGTCAGAAGATCGGAGTCAGAAGATCTGCGGGTACAAGAGTGACAGAGCAGATCCATTAACTGACTGAGGTAGGAAGCAGTAAGGCCATGTAGAGCTTTGAAAGTTTGTACAAGGATTTTATATTGAATCCTACAGACACCCAGCAGCCAATGAAGTTGCTGTAGTAGAGCAACACAAGCATCAGCAAATGCTACATAATATAAAAAGGATTCAAAAACATGAAAGGGAATAATTGATGCTGTATCCTACTATAACTTGAGGGATGATTTCAATTGGTCCCCTTTAGTTAGTTTACAATCGCAACGATACTCGCGCTTTTATTTGAAAAAAAATCTTTCAGTTTTAATAGTTTGCAAACGACTTACTTCAAACCTTGCTAACCTTACGACAACTTTGAAATATCGAGAGTAAACCTGCACAGACAGAGGGTAAGCATGCAAACCCCACACAGTCTGAGATTGGAAGTGAACCAGGGGTATCTGGAGATGTGCTGTAACTGTACCATCTTGTGCCTTTAAAAAAAGGTCTGTGTGGAATAAAGTAAATAATTAAACCTGTTAAAATGAGCGCTGAAATGAAGGCACATAGAACTGAGCCAAACATCCCACATTCACACTTGCTGAAGATGTACTGAAGCGTGGCTCTGAGAAACAGGGATCAAAGTAGTGAGGTGCAGCTGTGCAGGCGTGTGTCCTGCCCCTACATCTGTCTGCCTTGTTTGGGATTCAGCCAGACTCACAAACAAATCCCTTCAAGTCTATAGTGAGTCAGATCACGATGCACATCAGGGTGAAGGATGTGCTGAGTCCAGAACCCTTTCTGGTGATACTGCAGACCCACACACTCCCTCTAATACACTCTAATTAATTTTGGCCCCTTCAGGTGAGCCAGCTCGTCTCCGAGAAGGTTGTGATGGGTCTCTGTTGGGAATACTAATCACAAAAATATCACACCCACACCTACTTGCTTTTACTAATATGCTCTTACAATGCAAAAGACCAAGGAAGAGTCTTACAGTGGGAGCTTGGTGGTCCTGGAACAGTGATCAAGTCACTGATCAATGCTAAATACTTGAGCCACAACTGCTTCAATTTAGTTCATATACACATACTACCAAATGTTCAGAATCCATGTTGTGAAATAAGCCAAAATTTACATGGTTTGCTATCTATCTATCAATCACCAACATCAGCCACACCTTTTTTTCAAGCCTCTGCAGACTATTCCATTCATTTCTGAAGACAATAATAGAGCAACCGATAAAGACAGAAACATGTCTGTGTATTAAGTATGCCAAATCATTGCTTAGGACGAATCGTTTGTCACCAAATGATTTATGCTACTCATTTAATGGCTGCTTCTATGATGCACTTCAGTCAGCAGGCAGGGTGACCCAGAAAGTGCCAGAAAAAAACAATAATCATTGAGATGGGGAGATACATAATGAAACAAAGGCGGAGGAGAAAGAAAGGACAGCTTAAAGCAGAGTCGCCACAATGACATGATTCTCATCCAGATAAGAAAAAGCATCACCTTCCCTGTCTGGCTCTGTCTCTTTTTGCTCTTAATGTTGTGTCACATCATGTAGCCTCAGTAGCTCACTGACCCACCAGTGCCCAAACCTGCCCCTGAAAAGAGCAATAAAGAGTGCAGCGGCAGAGGACCTGGGTTCGGACCGGGGTTCTGTCCCGGGAGGGGTTCGTAACATTAAGGTTGAGTATTGCATTTACACCTAGTCGCTGAGGGTGTACCCCTAGTATTAGTCCCAATCCCAGACAGACACAGCATGTTGTGTCAGAAAGGGCATTTGGCGTAAAATTACGTCAGTTTACATAAAATTACTGTGGTGACCACTAGTTTCCCCATTTCAGCTGAAAGAGAGGTGTGTCACATGAGTTTTTAATGTTTTCAACATCATCTAAGTCTATTTGTCCAGTTATCATTAACCTGCCCAGTGGTGGTTGATCATCTGTACTTAGAAATATTACTTCTAGTTACTGCTATCAGAAGTTACTACATTTTATTATGTTTACAGTTTGCTTGCTCTATTTCACACTAAAGAAAGAATTTTTGCTTTAAAACGCATTACAGAGTTACACAAGTGGACAATATAAGATATGTAACATAATTACATAATTAATTACTTAACTTAAGTACATTGTTCATTCATAAAACACAAAAACCGAACGATTACCAGAGCGATACCTTTTTAATCCTAAGTACTTTTATCTTGTGTACCGTGCACGTTGTCACTTTTGACTCACCATATACATATAACAGTGCGTGTTGGTTCAACGCCTGTTTTTGACACACGGGAAATAAGTCTGTGTCTGTGACACTTGTTTTAACACGGATGTGATAGAAAAATTATTATTTATGATCAAAAACCGGGCCAGTTCAACGCATCAGGTCTTGGGGGAAGAAGAATTGTGAATTACTCAACACAGAAAAGTGGGAAAAACGAACTGACTGATGTGATAAAACTAAAAAAGACACCAAGCCAGACATAACATTAGCAATTTCCCTGAAAAAAACAACAAACCATGCTTAGACATGGTTATTAGAGGCTGACATTTTTTCAGGAATCCCACGGGTCACGTGATTCCTGTGGGATGGGACTCAACTTAACTATTACTCACGTGATTGGGACGGTACAGGATAACGGTGCTTCCGGCCACAGCTTCCCGCCAGAATTCATAGAACAGCAGCAATGGAGGGAGTAAACACAAGGGCTGCGTTTGAAATCGCATACTTTGTATTCGGGGACACTACATGCTCTCGCCTACTGCTTTGGCGTACTGTATAGTATGGAAGTATGCGATTTCGGATGCAGCCAAGCTCAGAAACTAATGTCGTAAAAATGTATGTGCAACACAAAGTCAGAAGTAACGACTTATCTATAAAGCTTCATATGCACTTTTTTCTTTGTACAATACTCAGGCACAGTATGTGAATTGTGAAGGGAAGGCTTTTATGCACATTTGTTAGTTGACAACAGTTATTTTGCTTTGTGCAGTTTTTTTTCTTTAGGCAAATGAATACCTAATGTTTTAAGGAAATAATTGCTCAATAAATAAAATTGAGTAAAATGCAACTTTATGTTATGTTTGGGTTTATTCAACAGGGACTTAGCAGCTGGTCCTCCATAGGAAAAACTATAGTGACCACAGGCCATGTATTATTTATGTTTTGTGGCCTTTAGTGAAGGATCTCTTTTAATGAAAGACATATAATTGAATGCAGGCATGGAGATCTGACATTAAAGTTACATTAAAGGGACCTGTCTACACCTCCAGAATTCCAGCTCACCTCGCAACACCGAATAGGATAAAGTGGTGATAAAAAACGAAAATAGAATAAAACAATGCAATAAGTCTTGGATGTTGTGTAACAGCTAAACGAGGATTTCATGTAGTGCTCAAGTCAGAAACAAAATTATCACTGTGGTGTCACGACAGGTAGTGACACCTGAACATGCAGTTGCCTGGTTACAGAGCAATCACATCAACAATGTCTCAATATCTCAAAATGCACCAAAAAATCTATTTAATTCACATCTGAATAAGAGAAAACTAGTAGGAGTGAACTGTTGTAACAGCTGCTGACAGGAAAGGGAAGGTTGGTATCGTTCTTTTAACTTTCTTTTTCGTCTTCGTTACGGGATCTAAACGATGTCCATGTGGTCGACACCTTGTTTCGCAGAATATAATCCAGATGCTAACTGGCACATGCAGTACTTTTCAGATACATTTGAATGGCCAAAATGAGCCCAGTCTTGGTAACCAACATTAATGCCGTGCCTCACAGTCAGGGTCATGCATTTAATACCCATAATGCCAGATATTTGAGTGTCCATAAACTTTTGCCAATATACGTAGTGTATGTAGAACACTGATATTTTGTACATTTAATCTCTAGGACCAAAACAGCTTAGGGCAGCACCGTGGCACTTGAGATCAGAGCAACAGCATCAGAGCCCTGGAGGTCCTCGGTTCGAATCCGACCTTGGACTCTGTATATGAGCTTTTCTCTAGGACTGAACAGGTCCTAGTACAAAGCACTGTGGAAGAATGAATTATTGTGAACATTATTAAAAATAAATATGGCTAATAACACTCATTATGAAGCAAATTACTTTGTTACTGTTTATAAAGAAAATATACTGTACAACTCATTATGTTACAGCGATTTTATCACAGGTAAAAAGGATTTTAGGCTCGCTGCTTCACGCCATGTCTAATAACACTGCTAATGCGTGGCCCGCCGTGACTTATTGCTTTAATATACAACCTAGACCTGCTAGTCATGCAAAAACAACACTGATATCTCCGGCGAAGCCATCAAATAACTCATGTCTCGCTTTCATAAACAACAGATCCCAGCGTGATATCCACAACACAAATAAAGAAATATTCCAGTCACTTCTCCTGATCTAGAGACACGTATTGATCTCTGTATTACCATATAATTCCAGCATTCTGTTTAATCTCACTGTATCAATTGCCAGATCGATTTTCACAACATTGGTCATTTTGAAAATGTGTTTTTCTCCACCACTTACATTATTACAAGAGTATTCAGAATCAGAAGCCATGCTTGGGGATATGTAAAGAGATGTAATGGTCCTTTTTAGCACAGTTCAGTACAGTGAATGAGATGTAAACACTGGTGCAGCTTCAAACTGGCCATGAATATTTATTATGCTTCTTTTTTATTAAGCCTCTTATTTGCTATGCACAGGTGCTTAAGGTTTATAACAGCAATCAAGGTTACTTAACGTGATGTGCTCTGGTTGCACTGCCATACATTTTAGCAGGGTGTGTTCACCCACAAAGAACTGTTTATACTCTGCAGAAGGAAAAACACATTTGTGAGTATTTCCCAAAAATGCCCCGTTTTACTCTAATTTCATGACGTCATAAAAAAATAATTCAGTGGGTATTTTCATACCCACTTCGTTAAATCGAGATTGTCAGGGATTTGTATCCCAGCACAAGTGTACATGAAAATCAGGTCAGTAATGCACTGTCATTTTTCTGTCTGTTTTTTCTTACCTATTTTTCTTTCTTGTTTTCCTTTTTATCTCCGTTAATGAGCTTACTTTTTCTTTCTTCGTTGCTTGCTTTTTAATCCTTTTTTCACTTTTCACTTTAATTTGTTTATTCATTGTTATTTAATTGTGAGTTCTAGTTCCTGTTTTTTTTTGTATTTGCTTCTGGCATTTCTTTTTTTCCCTCATCTTTTTGCTGACTCCCTTTTTTGTTTGTTTTTTTTCTTTTTCCTATTGTTTACCTTTTTCCTTTTCTTTCCTTACTTCTGTTTTATTTTCTTACAGGCTTATTCACCTTTTAGGTTGTTTTTTTTTTTTCTTCCACTTTCATTTCTCTTTTCTCTTCTGTCTTTCATTCTTTACTTCTGAATGGCTCCCTTCATTCTTTCCTAATTTATTTCATTCTTGCTTGCAATTTATTTTCGCTGTTATATGCCATTTCTTTTTCTTTTCTTTCTTCACATTTCTTGTGATTCTTGCTTACCTTGTTGCTTGCTTGTCTATATGATTATATTTCCTTCCTTTTCGGTCCCTTTATGTATGTTCGTTCTTTTACATTCATTTTAATTGTTTCTTTCTTTTGTGTTTGTATTCTTTTTACCTCGTATTCCTTTCCTTTCTAATCCTGTTTTTCTTAGACCATACTATTCTACTCTTTTTCATTCTGCCTTTGTCCTTATATTTCATTGTGTTTATTCAACACTTTTTTAAATTCTTAATCAGCTTTGTTCCATTCTTTCTTATTGTTTAATCGTTAATTTTAACACTTTACACCATTTTGCTTGCTAGCTTGCTTTCTGTCTTTGTTAGGTTCTTTCTGGTTTGTCTTTGTTTCTCTTCTTCTTCTTCCGCATTTCCCTTCTTTGTCATCTTTCTTTCTCTCTTTCGTCTTACTTTTTGCATCTTCTCTTGATTCTTTTATGTTTTCTTTATTGAACTATTTATGTAATTTTCTTCCTCTCATTTTCATCTCTTTCTTTCAACTCTGTTTACTTTTTTTCCCCTTTCTTTCCTTTGTATTACTTTTTCTTTCTTTCTTTCTTTCTTTTTGTCTTTATTTCCTGGAGCACACAAGCAATTTCTTTTGTTTCTTTCCTTCTTTCTTTTTTCCCTTTTGCTCTTTTCTCCATCCCTCTCAGTTTATCTTTCTTAATATCTTAACGTTTCTAAATGTTTTATTTTTCTCTTGCTGTCATTTTTTGACTCTATTATTTACAACACCAAGAACCCGCTGTGCCCTTTTATTGATTCAGGCCTGTTACAAACTCAATGCATGCAAACAACATAACTTTTATTATCACTAGCTTTCTCACCCATAATTACTCACTCAGTCAATAGTGTCCAGTCACTATTTACTAATACAGACAGCACCCATATTTAGATCTGCTATAAATTCACAAACACACACACATTGATATCATGTCCTGTCCCAAATCGGCACCTACACACAGGAAACAGCAAAAAAAAAAACTTACGATGATGAGCAAGATGAAGTAGATGAAGTTGTAGAATGAGTGTGCATCCATCACATAGTACATGATCTCCACCCAGCCCTCTAGAGTGATCACCTGTGCACAAGTAAACACAACACATAACAACAACATGTTTTGGGATTTTTAATACATTCTTTATATTAGGTTGATCTCATGATGATCACAAAAGGAAGTATTATTTAATAATGCATTCAAAGGTTCTTTTGTTGATCTATCCATCCAGAGATCTCCTTCCTCTCACCTGGAATATGACGATCCAGGCGTAGCCGATATTATCGAAATTAATGGCGCCTTTGTGAGGGTTGCTGTTTCCAGTCAAACAGCGGGTATAGTACTTATTCCAGTTGACACACAACCCCATGGAGCTGGTGTTTGTGAAAGGCTCGGTGCCCAGACCCGGGACAGCATCCTCTTTATCCAAACAGCACTCTGTCCCTCCTTCCCTCAGTTGGGGAACGTCTGAACAAGACATGATACCGTTATCCTGTGCCAGAGAACAGATGAAGGGTCGCTCATCCTCTTCCTCCGGCTGGTAGTAAGGGGTAGGGAGAGTAACTCCAGAGGGACTGAGAGATTATAGGATAAAAAGGATAAAGAAAAAGACCAAGGATGAAAAACAAGATCAGAGTGTGATAAGAAGCATGAGTAAGGAAAAACAACCAAGTCAAATCAGATTTATTTCTATAGCGCTTTTAACAATGGAGCTTTGTCTCACATTCTCTTGTGAGGCCAATCCCAAATTGAGCAGGCCCAGGGCGACGGTCTTAAGTCCCTAAACACTGTAAGGAAGAGATCTTGGGAGGACCGAGACTCAAAAAGGGAACCATCCTCATTGAGTGGCTTAGATGTGAACTGTAAGATTTAACTAATTTATGTAGGCAAATAAGTTCGTAATAATAGTTCAAATACCAGAAAGGAAATGAAAGCCATAGCTGTAATAATAATAGTTTAACCAGTTCTATTCATTAAGCTAATGATTATAGCAGACCCCAATGTATCAGAACCCAATGTGACATCCTTCAAACCTCCACCAAACCCCCAAACTTCGACTGCGCTCTCCACACCAGAACACAGAGAGATAATTAACCTGTCACAGCGACTGACAGCAACTGTGTGTGAGAGTGTGTGCACAGCTGAATAGGAAAAAGATAGCTCATAATAAGGTCGTATGGCACTGAAGCGAGAGAAAAATAAGCTAGCCAAAGAGAGAAGTACAACATGACAAAGAATAACCAAAGAGAAACACAGATGAATTCACCTGGATCAAACAGTGCATCATTATATCTGTATACTGTTCTATACACAGATAACATCAGGCCAGTGCTTTCGGGTCCTATCTCACAGCAGAACAAGACTGTTGGCACGGTAACCTCATGCTCACACTCTCATAAATATGGACGTCGAACAGTTTTAATCAACTGCCTCCGTCGACTGGGCGGAATCTCATTAGCATGGAGTAAAGCAGTGCTGTTTATAAATAGAGGGTAAATAAAAGACAATGTGTCTGTATTTAGGACACTCTAGGGTGGCATCACCGTCAAATGTGGCTCATGGACTGGGTTTTAGCTCACCCACACTGAACAGCCAGAACATTATGTCCACTCGAAGATAAAGTGAATAAACTAAGATATGTTGTTAGGTGAAGTACTGGAAAACAACAGAAGTGATTCTTGTAGTCAGAGGGTTGGACGTTGTAGAAATTCCCAGTTTATCTGAGCGACTTTGACAAGGGACAAATCATAAGGGTGAGGTGAGTGTGTAGGAAAGTCTACCAAATGACAAGGTTTGAATGGTGCTCCAGGTCCCACCAGTGAGGGATCTGAGGATGGACAAACCACAAACCGACTGTACATGTTACAATGTTATTAAATTGTGTTTCGATTTTAGCCAATTGCATCATCAGACCCTCTCTACTAAGGTATCACAACCACATCGTCGGTTTTATCCCGAGTTACTGAGCAGAACTGCAGGACACAACAAGCAAATTCATTACAAGTAATACATTTCCCATAATGACCCAGCATCTTTCGAAAAGCTTGAGCAGCTAACCCCTTCAGTCAGAGCCCATTTCCTGTACATTTTACTAGTAATGGACATGCAAAAGTAAATTGCAGAGTAACTGCCACTTTATGTGTTAAATGGCTTTAATGTATTCTAGCTTATTTCTGTTATGCGCAGTACCCATTCTGTGATGCCCATGTGACTGACTGTGCCCCTCTAAGCTCCCTGATTTCCGCAATATCAACCATGAATGTGTTATATTTATAAAAAGGACACTTGAAGAGGTTCCTCAGCCGACACTTACAAATCCTTGATTTTGAGTTCTTGCTTGCATTATTTGCTTGATTTGCTGTCTCATACTCACAGGGTGAAGTTCTCCTCAGGGTAGCAGCGGTTGCGCAGTAGCCCCGCCCACAATTGCACCCCAATGATGCCGAAGATAAAGAAGACAAAGAAGCAAAGCAGCAGCACATTACCTAACATGGGCAGAGTGTCCAGCAGCAGGTTCACCAGGATCCGCATACCTGCAGGCACACACACACACACACACACACACACACACACACACACACACACACACACACACACACAAAACATGAAACATGGTTTGTGTGCTCAGAGTGTATGAGGAGTGTGTTATCATTGATTTGGGTGCATGATTACTGCTGAGTGTGCGCACGGGAAGACTCATTAAGGAGCCAAAACACTGAAGTGTGTATGTAAGTGCAGAAGCCACACGCCATTTGTTCATCAAATTTTAGATTCGTGTGACCATTAACTAATAGACAGAAAGAAATACACAGATATAAAATCAGTACTTTGTCAAAATCCTGTCTTATTATAGAGTCGAGTCCCCCTAAACCTGAACTGCTATAGTGGTAAATTAGGAGGTGATTGTTGTTATATTTTAATGTAGAGAGAATGTGCAAATTCTTCGTGCCTGTCTTAGATAATAGGCAGACAGGAGGACCAATCAGAAAGTGCCCTGTGCCACTATATTATTCTGACATCGTTAAAAGCAGGGTTTTAAAGGTAGCTACCAGTTAAGGATTAGACATACAAATACAACATATGGATGTGATTAGGTCCTTTCTTCTTAAAAAGAAACTGCCTGGGAAAGCTGTTCTCATGTGCCAGGCATGTTGTTAAACCCCTGTTGCAGGGGTGTCATGATTCACATGATCAAAGAAAAAAAGGTAAAAAAAAAAACACCAAGGTACAGTGAGCAAAGACGGCCCTGTTTTGGACTGGAATCCTGCCTGTTGTGACAAGGCGGTCAAGAAAAGCAAGGCTAAAATATAAAGAAAAAAAACGTTATTAAACTACAGCCAAAATAGACTTACTGACCATGCATACAACCTATGGTTTCCACAGAGCTTTTTACGAAGCTTTAGTGCCAATACCTTACAAACACGTCCAGTTGTGTGATTAACTACAGTCTTAGCGAAACAAAATGATAAGTCAGTAAGAGCAACTCACGTTGTGGTTCTGGTTCACCTATCTTTCTGGTGCCCAGATTTTACTAGAACATTCTAATTGTAACATTAAAAATCAATGTATGCGTACAACAGAAAAAGTAGTATAGAGAGAAACTAGTGGGGTTTGGATAGGTACATAGGAACCCAGGATTGCCCCATCAGGAGGTCAACCCCAAAGTATTGGAAAGCAGTCACGTAGACATGTGTGGGACCGGAGAAGCTTATATGTGCTTTTTAATTAGAATACTGAGAATACATGCAACTCGAAGCTTTAAGGAACAGGAGAGCAGCCCCGAAGGCAGAAATTCAGCTAGCAGCACTACTGCAGAAATGCATCCTAGGGACAGAGTGAATTATAAAACACTTCTCTATGCTCGAGCAATGCTGCACTGTTAACATTATACAGCATTTAGCTTTTGGCGGTCTGTTGGCTTCATAGGCATGATTGTATTCTGAATTCGACTGAATTGGATTAAAAGTGGAAGGGAGAGCAGGAGAGAAGCAAGAGTATAGACGCAGAGAGACTAAACAAGATGCAGTGGGTGTGGAAGAATCAACAGTAGTTGTTTTGCTGGATCGCAGTGTTCTTATGAAGGCCTCATCACTTGAGAGTAAATAGAAATGCACCCTCGTGACCCAGGCTGCTCATTAGAGGAAAACTGCATCTCACGTAATTGGGTAAGAGAGAGAGGAAGTGAGAAGGACAGGCGAGAGCCTTAGGCAAGCGCTACAGAAGAAGAGAATGAGAAAAGGGAAAATAAAGAGTATGCTATAATGGACGATGCTAGCAGCTAGTAATATAGTCATATAAAAGATGCGATTATGTCACTTCCATAACATTTGTAAACGTGAGTGCTTTGGGTTATAAGTCAAAAGTCTGAACATTAACAAGCAATGGGACTTGTCTTACATTGTCACAGAACTTATAGAGGTAGTTCCTGATTTATGATGGGCGCACATCATCAAAAGTTGAATTTATTGTAAAAGGAGGAGTGTCATTTATAATGTAGATATCATATGATAACGTTCCATAACATCTATTACTGTACATGACGAAACTTTTCCTCACTACATTTACCAGTGCTCCCACAATGTGACTCCCTTACGTCACGTGTGGCAGTGTCCCAAATTGAACAAGAGCAAAACATACCC
The DNA here is from genome assembly GCA_034779995.1 of Parotocinclus haroldoi. Classification (NCBI taxonomy): domain Eukaryota; kingdom Metazoa; phylum Chordata; class Actinopteri; order Siluriformes; family Loricariidae; genus Parotocinclus; species Parotocinclus haroldoi. The sequence goes on along the minus strand of JAUZST010055835.1, from coordinate 40,197 downwards.
TTATACATGATTAAAACATTTACAATTAACTACAGTTGGGCATTAACATAAAGCTTATTTTATAAATAAGTACTGCATATTTTATTTTATTTAAAAAATAAAGAAAAAGCAGTTTTGGGCGACCGCGGATTTTCCTTACTACATTTCCCAGCGCTCATCACTGCCACCACATGGATCCCCACATCACGCACTGCTGACTTCCTCATCAGAGTGCAGGATTCTAATGCATAGCACTTTAGCTTTCTGATGAATGTGTATCTATGTTTATTACTTATTAATTTGGTTACAAAATAAAACTTAAAAAAGTTAGGGTCAGGTGACATACGTAGACATTGGCTGTGTCTGAGGGAAAGAAGGTTGGATCTGTAATAGAGACATCTACTCAGCCCTGTGGTTTACAGGTTCCCTATTCATGGTCTATGCTCATGTGCAACCTCTGTACAGGGACTACATAGTGTATGTCCTGAGAGCCCCTTAAAATGAGCATCATAAAGCTAGGGTTGTTGATAGTTTATCACAACAGACCATAAAACAAAGTAATGGAAAATACAAGGTTAAAATGTATATTGTATTTTCTGTTTAAACAAAATGCCACAGCGATTTGACAGAGCTGCTGATTGAGGCTGTTTTCTGTTTGAAATACAAATTACCTTTACTACACAAAAATCTACTTTCACTACAGAAAAGATCCACACAAAATAAACAACAAAAAATCCCCTAAGCACAGCTTAAGACCTTGGGGTGTTTTTAACTCTACCTGTATAAATCCACATTAACATTTTAGCAGATAAACTTCCAACTGACACAGCCTTACAATCCAAAGTAATTCTGGCTTAAAGGCCTTGCTCAAGGACCCAACAGTATTAGCTGGGCAGAGATGAGATTTGAAATCTGGTACTTCTGATCCATAGTCCAGCACGTTAACCGCTAGGCTACCACAGTTCACATTTACAGTATGAATACAACGCATTGTAACTTCTAACAGCAAATGATGACAATAATACTGTTTCCCTTTTTCTCTCAAAATGAAGAATGAAGTCAACTAAATGTAATTTACTTTGTAATAACTTGCAATTTATAAAGTGAGGTCAAGACTATTCTAAATAGAATGTGTTCATTGATTGGATACTGAGTGAGAACAACAGTAAACTGTTTTCCTCTGTTAGCCATTCAAAGTGCAGATTTGTCATGCAGAGAAAGGGCTGTTTAAATGAACTGTTGATGTCCAAAAGTAATAGAAAAAATATAGTTAACATAACCTGAGACATATATATTGGACTGTCACCGATATGAGGTCAGAAACTGAGAACACTCATGCTGGACTCAAGAACAACAACACTACAACATTACTGAAAAATCTGATAATCCCTAATATCCCAGGATTATTTCACCATATTTGTGATTTTACTGAATGCTTGGCATTCTCTGTCTTCAAGTGCCCCCATATATGCTTGCAAGCATATGTGAGTACCTCTTTGTGTGTGTGTGTGTGTGTGTGTGTGAGCCTATGAAGCTGGATTTGATACTCCCATCAGTGCAAATCCCCTCGTTATTTCCCTCATCAATTTCCAGTGAAAGCGCATGCACGCTAATTCAATTAGCATCCATATTTTATGAGCCGAAGCACTGAAATATTGATAAGGCCAGTCGTTTATGCAGGACCTAAATCCGAGGTCATGTGTGTGCGGGGTGAATGTCAGTCAGACAGCTATGAATTATAGGTCGCAATCAAAGAAAAGAGTTTTTAAAACTATTGACTAAAGGATTTACTCTGGCTGCAGTACAGGTGTGATTCAATGAAAGACCTACGCAGGCAGAGTTCCAAAAGTCTTCTGAAATGGATCGTTTATTTAATTGACTATGCAAATTGGCATATAAATGATGTGGATCTCAGCCCTAATTGATGCTTTAAATAGTGTAATATGACTCGACATGACTGCAGAACCTGTTCCTGGTGCTGGGCAAGATACAAGCCATACAAGGTACACTTCAGCAGTAAGTGACTTTTAAAGTATTTTATCCATGCTTATCTGTATGTGCACTTTTGTTTAAAAAGATCCATGTTGACAAACCAATGTATTCCAAACAAAGGTAGGAAGCAGGACATCACAGAAAAGCAGGACAAAACTGAAGAATTCATATGTACCAAGTGTTACCACAAGATGCTTCTATTAGGGAGAAAATCTGTTTAAAATGTGTGGCATTGATGGTTTAATTATCTCTACTAGCACTTTTAGCACAAGTTGTCCCATAAATTTGTATTGAGTACCCCATAGGGAGAAAGTAAAAACAGAATTTTAGAATTCTTTGCAAGTTTATTTAAAAAAAAAATTTAAATTGTGCATTTGGTATAAGCATTCAGACTACACAGCTCACAAAAAATAGGCCATATGTCATTATGGGATATTTCATTTTGAATTATCACCTAATTTTGTGAGCAGTGTATTTGCTATGGCCTTTGAAATGTAACTCTGGGACCAATGTCTCCTGAAGACCACTGAGATGTTCTTAAAGCTTGATTGTCGACTTGTTGTGAATTCATTTGGCCTATTCATCTGGTCTATAAACTTGTGATACAATAACAAAAATCCCATGCAATGACTTGTGTATAACATTCATTTTGTCTTTACACTGCTATCGTTAAGGAGGTGAAAACGATTGAGCTGAGGGGAGGATTACTCACTGGGCACTCTGTTGATGGCTTTGAGAGGTCGGAGTACACGCACTGTTCGGATGGCGGAGAGGTTGATGTTCTGGAGATCAAGTGAGTATTCTACCATCCTGAAAGACAGTAGAGGAAGAGCATGAAACACATAAGCACAACATGGCAAACTGCACACAGACTGGCGAAATGTTCACATTGTGTGCTCTGTGTCTATGCTGTGTGTGTGTGTGTGTGTGCAGTGTGTTTGCAGTCTGTGTTCAGTGTGTGTTCAGTGTGTGCCATGTGTGTTTTCAGTGTGTGTGCCCTGTGTGTGTTGTATGTTCAGTGTGTGTGCTGTGTGTGTGACATGTGTGCGAACATTGTGTGTGGGGTGTGCATTCAGTGTTTGTGCAGTGTGTGCCGTGTGTGTGTTCAGTGTTTGTTGTGGGTAACTGCAGTAACAAAAATAGTAAGAACAGCAACAACTATTCAGCGTTAATTAATAACAGTAATAGGACAATGCATTTTAAAATAAAATATATACTCATAGATAAAACGAAGCCCACATGAACAGGCTGCTATTGAAGTCTTACGACGCTTCATATAATCATTTATTTTAAAAATAAACCTGAAGGCAGATGCCATGATATTAGAGTTATGGTCATTACACCATGAAATTCCCATTATGTTCCACCTCTGAACCGAATGATTACAAAACACACATCAGCGGTGGGCATATTTACTGCCATGGAGGCGACTGATTATTCTCACTCTTTGGACTTTTATTTCTGTTCATTTTAAGCTCCTGTTCCTCTTTTCCTCTTTATCCTTATGCTACTATGTCACAGTTGCTTTTGGACCAATTACCTGGACTTACTTAAAGCGTTCAGGTCAGAGCAACTTATCCGTTTTTGATCCACCACGGGTCACTCAATAAGCACCTGCTAATCACACAGGAGAGCTGATCATCTAAGCACCCATCCATTATTTACACCTCCAAAGGAAGTGCTTAGAATTGAAGAGTTTGATGGACTTTGTGATGCAGCAGTGCAATGAGCTTGATTGTTTCATGGTGAAGCTGACAAGATTTGCTCATTATGAAAATTGGACCTCAAGCTGGACCTCAACCCCACACCACTGAGCAGACATACTGATTAGAGCCTAAATAATGCAAAGCAGGGAGAATCAGGAACAGCGTCCACCCAAAGATATAGATCTGCACTTACCTGCTCACAGGAAGTGATTACTATACTCACAGAAGTGCCTACTCAAGCACAAGTGGACATTCACAAGAGAGAAAACATGTGCTCTCTAATCAGGGTACTGACTACACAGATGGTCCAAAAGTATCTGTTTTGAGTCTGTGTGCATTTTCCCCTCATGACAGAGAATCGGTAAAAATGTCATGAGGCCATTGGTAAACATGCACACACACATGCCGCCCTCATACTCATATATAGAAGCACACACTATTTCAGGACACTTACCTTATAGTCAGCATGGCCTAATTTTAACAGGAATACAGTCTGATACTATGCATAACGTCTCAATCCCACACCCACCTTTCAATAAACCACTACACCGCTTACAGTGACCAAAAAACCATAAATGAACTCATATAGACTACAGAGAAAGTTTGTAGACACCCAAACATTACTTCCAAAATTGGACAGTATGAAGTTTTCCCCATTTGTTGCTGTAACAGCCTTTGTTCAAGCTTTTTCCACTAGATTTTGGAACATGACTGCGAGGTCAGCTTCTGATGTTAGACAACAAGCCTTGGCTCAATTCTGGCATTTTAGTGGAGAATGTTGATGATTTGTTGGAAGCGGAAACCTATAAATGTGTCAAACTGAGAGACTGGGTTATTAGTTATCATTGTTTGGAGAATCCATGAATGTGTGCTTTATAATATAAATGTGTTGTTGCTGAAGTAAATATTGCTGCAATAGGGGCGCTCTCTAATTATGAGGAGTGTTCATATATTGTATTTAAATACAGACCTCCCAGAGTTAGATTTCAGCAATGATGAAAAAAGGAATTTAGAAGAAATGCAAGGTGGAAAAGGTTGTTATTTGGTGCCTGAATACTGCTATTAGCTCTCAACTATTGGAACGCATAATTGATTATTTGGATTATAAATCCACAAATTGGTTCGCAAAAAAACATGCCACGAAGCGACGAGCCTTTCTGTATAATTTAACAGAACCAAATGAGTAAATCAGGATATCCAGCCTTAAACGTGAGGTTCGTTGGAATTGAGACAGATCAAACAATGGTCAATGTTTGTGGCAAAGGTTCTCTCCATGAACAGTTCAATTTGAATGAGTTTGTGTAAACGTACCATGTTAACGATAACCCTATCATCATGTACTAAATTGAGTTGGATTTGCCAATAGTACAAATGACCTGTTTTTTCAGAGTAAAGCAAGAAATGCTCCCACATTTTTTGAAAATTTAATTTCTTGAGCTTTTAAAAAAAAAACATTCCTGAAGAAGAAAAAATATCGACTATTATTACACTACTCACAAAAGTTAGGGAATATTTTAAAATGAATATGATGCAATAGAAAAACATTTGATTTGATTTTATTAAACAAGATCATCAGAGATGCATGAGATGCAAACTTAATTATGCTGATTGAGTAGCAAGTGATACATTCATGGGGGTGAACAGAAGGATGTCAAACTGGACGAGAGTGCACCCACTTTGACTGTTCAGTAGGGTGTATGGTCACACAAGCCTGATAAAACACACTGACAGTCACTGGGCATGGACAGGATCAGACTGTCCAGCAGTTTTTATGGGATCCTCTTTGTATTCATTTTTAAATATCCCCTAATTTTTGTGACCGCGCAGTTTATAGCTGTGTCTGGTTTCCCTAATGAGATCGGAGAAAATCAGACTGCAGTCATGTTGCTACAAGTTGCTTAACCAGTATTAAGCTGCTTTGAAAAGCAATCTTGATTCTAACAATGCACATTGTGTTTGTGATGACTTGCCTCAGAGCAACATTAAAGCAACTTCAATTATACATGGGAAATCAGAACATTGTACAAATTGTGCTTTGCTGTTGACCTGTTCATGAACGAGTAAAGAATCCACTGTGCCAATCTGTCAGTTTAATCATGCAAAAGTTATAACTGTAAATAAGACTGGCTGGGTTTCCTGACACTTTGTCGATGGTGCTTTACTATTTCAAAATTCACTGGCATTAAGCAGCCGCGCCTCTTTTACTCATCATATTGGCAGCTCTGCCAGGTATTGGCATCCCGTCCGGGCATTGCATGCACCTGTGCCCTTTGTTCTCTGCAGCTAAAATGTGAAAACAATTAGAATAACAATGGAGCTTTAAACATTCCATTACTGCTGCAGTTGACTTTAGATTCGTTTTTATGCAATGGTTTCTTATTCTCTTTTCTAACCTATCCAAACCCTCATGACCAAATAGTCTATCAAAACAGTAAGACTCTTCGCATTGATCACACAATCTGTTGATTGACAAATTGATGTCTGACAGCAAGGGGCATGCACTTTGAAATTTGAATAAATGAGGCTCCTTTTCACAAGGAATTCAACAAACCTTACCTTGCTATGAGCAGGATATGACCAGTGGAGGCTCAGCATTGGGAACCAGTGATCTAACCTAAATAACCCCCGTGGTTCATGCCTAGAACCAGCTTCCATCGTGTGTGATCCCAGCAAGGGCTCTTGCTTTCAGGCCCCAGTGTCCAGGGTGTGTGAATTCAGCAAGAAGCCCGGGGTGCCCCCGCATGACACACACATCAATGAAAATGTAGTGTTTTATTTGAGATATTTTATGATTTCTGCATTTTGATCCAAACACTTATGCATCTTCCACTCGTTTCTAAAACTTTGCTGATGACTGTATGTCTGGATCAAAGTTTCCTCTGTTACTTTGGTATCATCTCATGTTTGGTATCATCAAATTTCTGCCCTAAATCACCCCAACTATGAATGAATGAGTAATTATATACAGTCCACTGTCTTGTCCCACTCGACCTGTCTGTCCCTGACCTAAATAAATGAATAATACGGAGCCACACTTTAGGTTTAGAGCATTGTATTACAGTAGCCTCGTGCTGCACTGAGTTACTAGTTAACATAAAGACATTATACGTCGGGCAATTATCCAGAGTAAAGAGGACCATTAAGAAACAGAAACAGACTGAAGACAAGTTAAAGCATGTTCTTTTTTTAAAGAGGAGACAGAAGCACACTGCTAAACTCCACACATCTGTTTAGTTGCACATCATCACTGTTTGCTGGACTAATTAGCCTCCAGCAGCGTCTCTGGAAGTGTTTTCCCCTTTTACCGTATCCCCTATTCCAAGCTGACCAACCTTCATGTCAGACGTGAGTATGTAAGGGTAAAAAAGGGCTGAGAGGAGGCATGTATTTGTCATGCAGTTACACACTACACTGCTGGATTCACCTTCATCGTGAGACAGAGGAGCCTTGACATGAGGGATTAATACACACCCTCTATTAACTGGCTCAGTCCCAAAGTCTAATCTGGAATTGCACTGTGCTTTTGTATTGTTGGTCAGCACCATTGATTCTCGGTTCGACGCCAGCAGCACTTATAACTGCATTTCAACTTAGCTTCATATTTCCTATTAAAAAGGTGTGAAAAGCATAAGGAGTTCCATACCTAATTTTTGGGTAAAAGCAGCCTGCTTAAATAAAAAGCTTAATTAATAACTAAAACCATAAAGAATGCATGGTTAGAAAAAGAAAGAAAGAATAAAAAGAATGAAAAATAAACTAAGAAAGACGTGGAAATATGCAAAAGAATACAAAGCAACAAATATAAGTTAAAGAAAGTCATTAAAAAAAAACAGGAAAAATAAGGAGAAAAGATATGGGAAGGAGAAAGAGAAAATAAAATGGTCTGCAAAAACAGAAAAAAAGAAAAAGAGAGAAGAAGATGGGAAAGAACACAAAAGAAAAGAATCTAAAAGGTAAAGAGGAAATAAAACCAACCGAAAAAATCAAAAAAGAAACAAAAAGTTGGAAAGGATGCAACATCGGGGGAATAAAAATACAAAAAGAATGGAAAGCCAGAAAGGAAAGAAAACAGATAAGAGTGAATGCAAAACCACTGCTGAGCCCTTGAGCAAGACCTTTAACCCACAAATGTTTGGCTTGTCTCTAAAGTTTATGTTCATATTCTACTTTTATTGCACATTATACAGTCTAAAAAAAAACAACTATATAGTCTTGTCATGAATTTTATTGTATTTAATTCAAGTCACAGCATTACTTCAGCCAAGTTATTTTAAATGTATAAAAATCAATATTTTATCTGTATTATTATTATTATTATTATTATTATTATTATGCAGTCACATCTCATCCAGGTGATTTTGTACTGTGTTCTCTGAGAATAAGTGGTGGAGCTTGACTGGAAAAAAACAGGAATAAAACATGGAATATATGGATCTAATTATGTATATATGATTAGCCACTGGAGTTATGTTGGATGTATAAGAAGGAAACATCGATCCTCACCCTGCCATGACGATGAAAAAGTCCAGCCTGTTCCATGTATCGCCAAGATAACAATGACGGCCAAAGATCCCCAGAGCCACCATCTTCACCACCATCTCCAGTGCAAAGAAAATGTAGATAAATGCATCAAATGCCTGCAACAGGAAACAGAAGCAAAAGAGAGAGAGTGTTTCTTAAAATATGTAAAATGACAAAGAACTAGTGATATCAGCAGTTTAAATTGGCCACTTTTGTAATGGCTAATTTAATTGCCTAATTTATCATTAGTTATCTAGATATCCAAAACAAAATGTACTATAAAATTTGACAGTGGAACCACGAAGTGGATATATTACCATCGCAATTCATGGAAGAACTGTGAACTTTATGGTCAAACTGTGAAATTTCACATTCAAACTGTCAAGCAATTTAAATGTTTACTATGAAATTTCACAGTCCATTTGTCCTAGGTAGGAAAGTTTTGTTTTTTTTACAGCTAAAGTCAGTAATATAGCTAAAGTGTTAGCTAGCGGCTAATTTCTTAGTTACATCACATGAGGTATCTAATATCTAATGTCTAAATATAATTGTAACCCAATTATATATGTAAACAAACATTAGCTAGTGTTTTATAGTATTGATGAGGAATCTAACTAACAATAGAAGTGGAAATGTTTGTGGAAATACTAATCCTAACATGCATTTTATTTATGCTTTTTTCCAGCCTGGGGTTTGAGAGTGTTAGTCTTTAAAGCTTCACTCTGAACCCGCTGGGTAAGCATGAAAGAGCTTATAAATGTTAGTATTATAAGTAGCTGCATGGAGACAGAGGAATCAGACTCGAGTTTAATCAAAGTGCATTTGTGCTGTCTGAAAGGTTTAACAGTGACCTGGAGCTGTCTACTGCTTCATTTCTGAAGGAACGCTATAAGAAGTACTGATTATAACCATCAGCTCCGAGTTTGTATTAATACAGCCAGCTCGTGATTGATAAATAAATTACAAATGTTAGGCAAATGTTCTGACAGCTGACTGGGGCTAACGGTAGTCGCTCAGTCTCACAGCGTCACATGATTGAGCCAAGACACACGGCTTTCAGCTCCTAGTTGTGTTATTTTCCTGCTGAGATAATTAAGGAAATGCAATGTCAGAAAACACACACTTACCTTTGTCTTACTGACAAAAAAACATTTGAATGTGTTTCAAAGGGTGCACATTTCATACCACTATTAAAGTATGTATTCTTTTAAATGGGGCACATACAGAATTTAGAGGGGCACCGCTGTACCCCACTACATGCCAATCGGTCATTGGGGAACAACTGTGCAGAACAATTGACACCATGGAACCAACACCATGTAGGCAAAGATTACATTGTCTAAACATACAGCTATGAGCTATCATTACCTTTCTGCAGCGTGGCTCAATATTAAATATAAGCACATGAGAAAACCTGTAATAAACCAGCGTTATCCTGTCGAGATTCTGAATGATGCCTGTATGGCATTATGGGAAGTGTAGTGTCTTTAGTTAATTTTTATATTTTCTCCTGTGGTTCTGCTCAGTTTTTCAGGATCAATCTCTTTAGCCGTACAGTTGTAGTGGAGCACAGCAACATTTGGTACATGACACGTTTGGGACTTTTGTGGCACAGCATTAGAGTACTTGGACCAGGGTTGTTTCAGGGTTCAAATCCCATTATTGCCAAGCTGCACTCGAACAAGACCCTTGACGCGTAAGTGCTTGAAATCATTTACAGTACTGTAAAAATAAGCCCACCATTTTGCTTGAATAGCAACCAGAGAGAAAGAGAAAGAAAGAGAGAGAGAGAGAGAGAGAGAGAGAGAGAGAGAGAGAGAGAGAGAGAAAGAGAAAGAGAGAAAGAGAAAAAGAGAGAGAGAGAGAGAGAGAGAGAGAGAGAGAGAAAGAGAGAGAGAGAAAGAGAGACTTCCTGTCCTGCTAGCCAACAACCAACATATGGCACTTCATGCAGCACCAAACACTCTGTGAAGGAGAGAAAGATTACACTTCAGCCTTGGTTTTATAAAGTGGAGCTCTGAAAATAAGAAAACATGCCGACGCATTAAGCTGCCTTTGAATTCTGCCTCTTGCCTTTCCTAAATCTGATACTAAATTACATTCTTGCATGTTTTTTTCACTCGACAAGGCTGCAATCGCTCAGGATTGACACTTCACTGTCATCCTGAAGCTGCAACGGGCTTTGTATGGGGAGAAAATGAGGAGCAAAGGAGGAATGGGAGAAAGAAAATGATCAAGGGATAAATAACGAAAACAGGAAAGAAATGTGCAAAGAAAAGGGGAAGGGGAGAGAAAATGTGGGATGAAGGAAAGAAAAAAATGGGAGAGAAAGCAGGAAGGAAAGCAGGGAGAGGTGAGACATGGGGGAGGGAGGGAAAGACTGTGGTCGATAAGTAGAAAAGGAGAATGGTTTGATTTTATACAATTGTAAGCAATGGGTGTGTGACCGAAATACCTGAAATACCTATAGATTGTTTTAGGTGTCCACATACTTTTGGCCACATAGTGTGCGTTATAGAAATAGTTTAGACAGTTCACGCCCATACAAGTGGACAAAATATGCTTCAACAGAATGCATTTATTACTTGTATCACATTTCACCAAAACAGGAAACCTGTCACCATTGGCAGCGTTCGTAACAGGTACGGTATTTGAATAAATCAATTTTCTCTGCTCAAAAAACAAAACAAAAACAAAACAAAGCAGGAATGCTCAGTATTCTTATTTGTAAATTGCTACCTTCCTAAATGTGTTTTGAAATCATACTGCGGCTGATGTTCTTGTCAGCGATGATGGTGTGCTTTATGTAAATGATACTTGAGACTTGATGTATCTTTGATGATGATTTTAAACTGGCAACAGCTGAAAACAACACTGTTTGCTTTTTCTCTCAAGAGAGCTATTTGAAGATGATTTGTAATGGATTGCAAAGGATTTAAATCACCTTTTATCAAAGCTTCTGTGGATAGCAGAAAACCGCACACAACTGGCCTAGATCTACAGTGTTGCACTAACGCTGTTTCTCATAGCTACTAGAATTTATATTTTTATTTTCGAAAGGTATCATTCTGTTAATCACTGAACCAATCTAAGTGTCCTCTTGTAGAGATATATAGTGCTCAATTAAAATCATGGAAGGACAAAAATGTGAGCAATCATGATTAACGTCATAAAAACTGTGCTGTCGATGACGTCCTCACAGTGTCATGCAAGAAATCCTGACTGGCATAAATCCCAATGCCGTTTGGGACACTTCCACATACTGCTCCTATAGTAAGCCAATGTTTGAGCAATGGCCAATATACCAATACTTATATATACCAGGCCACGGCGTCCAAAAACTGCTGCGAAATCAAAAGTGATGACCCATAGCACATACAACACCAAGCTACAATATGAGCATAAAGGTGTGAGGTGAAAGAGAAAAATCTCTTACCTGTAGAATCTGGCATCGGTCCGAGGTGCAGTCTATGTTCTCACACGGCTGGTACATTCCCAGAGTCACACAGTTGAGCAGGATCACCATGATGCTGACACGCTCAAACCATGTGGAGGCAGAAGGGTTAAGGACAATGCTCCCAGAAATGACTTAGTAAATACAGATACTTTGGAGGCATTTCTAAGCGTCCTTGCGTGTATTTAACAGTTGAAACACATTACACATTAAAGGTACACAACAAATTCTCTAACAATTTCTGGATTTGTAAACGCCAACCACAAATGGATGTGCATTTCCTTGAGCCCACTGGGCACACTGTTTGGGAAACAGCCCACAAATGATTTTTAAATTGCTTTTCAAACATATCAGTTTGATTAAATGGTAGAAATTCAATTCCTTGGAAGTCCTGCTGAAGTCCTTTGTTTATTTGGTTTAGTTTACCGACGGACACATGGTTATATCAATACACAAGGTCACTTTGAAGCACATATATACACGGATCAGGCAAGTTTAGCGTAATCAGTTAACCTAATGCATGCCTGTGGGAGCAAACTGGAGTAAACCCACGAGACACAGGGATGACACGCGGGCTCTACACAGACTGGACCCACCGAGCTGCCCCTACTCAATCAACCAGCTTATGCTGGTTAGGGCCTTGGGGGACAGTCTGGAGCCTAACTTGGAATCAACTGGGCAGAGGTTCTCCCTGACCAGGCCTCCAGTCCATTGCAGGTCCAAAAAAACGTGCCATCCGTCCTTCACATTAAAAGTTGCTCGGAACATTTTGAATCCAGGCCCTTACCAATGAGACACCTGAGCTGCACAGGACATATTCACGTAAAGATAAATATATACAATTTACAGAAAAAGAGACAAAGGACATCACAATGGCTCAACAGCTAGTGCTGTAGCATACATAGTGAAATAATAACTGAGAGTAAAAAGTCACTTTTGCAGTGCCATTGAAAAGCCTCCTATCTGGTCGTATCTTGTTCGGATTACGTAGTGTTAGAGTATCAGCCTGCATAGTTCATTGCTGACCCTTTGCCCCTTCCGCAGCCTGCTGCTTGGTTCTATACTGCTCACGAAGATGATAAATTAAATAGCCGCTAATTTTTGTGAGTAGGTTGTAGAAAACCCTTCTGGTGATATACATCCTAGTCAGGTTTTATCACCATTTCTACCAGTCTACTCCATCACAATGATTTGTGCTTATTATCTTGCTTATCCCTCCTCTGACCCTTTCGGACTCCCACAGCAGGCTGTGCAATTAAACCCTGCTGTACCCCACCTATTTAAGCCCGTACTCTTTTGTACGTCCCCTCTCAGGCACTTTCTTCAACTCCCCCGCTTTCTGGCTTGTTTTTCGCAGTCCTGCTCTGTGTGTTAGCATATTCTTTGTTCGATTTTGAGTAAATAGGTTGTGTACACCACAGCTCTGTCGTCTCCCTTGCGTCTACACAACCTGTTTGTTTAGCACCGCCCATCTGTTTGTGTAGCACATTGTCTAGTTCTGTTAGCATTAGTTTGTCTGTCACTGTGTTTGTTAGCATTGTTTGTCACATGGTTGTTAGCCTTACCATTGACTGTTGGTTTTATTACAGTCTGAGTGTGCCATTGATTAGTATTGTGGATTATATCACTGTCTGTCTGTGTTTGTTAGCGTAGCGTTTATTCTGTAAACTGTAAATTAACTTGCAGATTTGCACGCCTGCCTTTATCTTCCTGCCTGGTCCCATGTGTGAGTGTCTTGGTTGTCTTCACTATCTTAACATCGCTAGCTGTTAATAGTTACGCATCCTATTAACATGCATGCAATCGCATTGAAATCTGAGTGGCTAATCTCAAACCGTGCTCTCACACCAATTTTTGTTTCACAATAATGTTACTGTAATGCAAACAATCAGGAGCAAAGCTGGTATTTTCCCTTTGTTTAGGTCGAGCCAGGGCAATAAAAATGCTATGACCATAAACCAGCATTCAGTGGATGGGATGGGCATCCTTCCTCCCATTTGGTTATCTGGGGAAATGCTTAATAATCTGGAGTATACAGTAAAATAAGATATGGCCAAATTTATAAAAAATATAAATTATAACAATAAAGGACTGTTATAAATCATAAAATATGAGGATTTACAGTAAATAGCTGTTGTAGCTACTCAGTGTGTAGGATATGAGGTGCTGTAAGCTCGGTACGGACGGAGCATGTGTGATACCAGAGTGATGTATGGTGTGTTAATTAAAGAGAACGTTCCATTACTTCAGCGTGTTGCTTAATGATTCAGCAGTTAAAAACACTACAATAGCGTATTTACTCAGCGGATGAATACTCACCGAAAACGAGAAGTAAGACCAGAGCATCGGCCGCCTGAGTCGCTACGTGCCGAGTTTTTATCTGCTGTTTTTTGTTCTCTAAAAGTTTCATTATTGACTGAATTTATTCAAACCCTACGATGGCACCCAAAGGTTCTGCAAGTTCTACGGCTAAAATAGTGTATAAACACTTCAATAAATATAGCATCCCTACTTTGCAGATTTTCGTTTATCGCGGGTGGTCCTGGAACGTGACCCCCACCATAAACTAGGAACCACAAAGTGTCTACAAAAAGTTGCAAATTATACCAGTGTACCAATTAATAGTCCAAATGTAGTTAGAAGCTCCATGGCCAAAATGCATGTCTGATAAGGTTTAACCCATACATCACCCTAAAACATCACAGGATGTGCTGTCCAAATGTCCACAGGAGTGCTGTCCAAATATAATTTTATTTTTTAAATATTTTATATAATATCATTTGAATATAATTATTTTTACAATATTCTTTTTTTTTAAAGTATGATAAAATAAAAAATAAAATACAATGAAGATAATACACCATCTGGACAAATCTGTATATAAATCTGTATATTTTAAAAAGATAGTGTTTAATTTTTAGTTTGTTGTCTAATAAAAAGAAAAGGACACAATTAAAATTTTAAAAATTAAGCTATGGAAGGAAAAAAGCTATTGCGAATGTTCATTTTTGCCAATAAAGAATTTGTGATAAATCACTTTCTCGATAAACCTTGATGCGATAAATCATTTATTCGGTCTGTGTGGGTGTGGGCCACTAGGTGGGCTCCAAGGAAAAAAGGCTGGGAACCACTGATCTAGAACAAGTGCAGCTCAACAAAGCAAATAGCTTCTATAAAATTGGTCAATTGGTCAGCACTTATTATTGATTTCCAATCTGCCTTAAGAAGCAAAAGCAGCACGAGCTCTCTTTGTCAGAGGCTTCATGGTTAACATGTCCAAGGCACCCAAGCCTGACATCACTATTTGCAGTGGCAGTGATAAATGTTCCTTTTAAGGGCTACAAGAGTTCAAATGAAGGCATGTCTTAACGCTGCTCCATACACTGACATTCTGAGCTGTAGAATGTGACTGTTCTGCACAGTCCTGGCCTAAACCCATAAAAAACCACGGGGATGAACCGGAATGCTTAATAAAAGCAAGACCTTATCATCTAAGAACAGTGCCTGAGCCCACCAGTGTTCCTGTGGTTGAATGCATCGAATCCTTCCAGTTATCTTTGAAAATGAAGTCGACTGCCTTCATAAGATTGGATCTAGCGAAACCGTGGATTGTGTGCATCGTTTCATCACAATTCCTAACATGTTTACCATTTGCTTATGTTCTGCAGCTAGTGTTTTGCAGGAAATTGAAAAATGCCTTGCATTTAGATGTTCCCAATTCACACACAAACACACACACACACTCTTCTGCTGTGGGTGGAACACAATATAAATGAGCGCTGAATGTATTAAGAAATCATGTCCTCCAAAGACAAAATTGTATTTCTCAGTGTATTGCATTGCAGCTTCAGTGTCTCACAGGAGGCTGTAAATGAGTCATCTACAGTGGTAGTCGCAAATATCAAAGGTAGGTTTATTATCTAAACTGCACAACAAAAATGGAGTTTCTGCTGTGGCTGGGAAAGAGATCCGGCAAACACACACAGTGTGACACTAGCAGTGACTGACCTTGACCTTTCCGTTTTAGATAGATGATCTGGTTTGGTGGGAGAACAAATAGATGACAGAATATAGCAGATGAACTAGACCTTTTCATTTTTTTAACAGAAAGCAACCAAGAGTGACAATGGTTCACCCATGGTGATGCAGAATCTGGTCGTGTAAGCTGCCTGAGCATATTTATCCTGGTATAATTAAATAGCATTAGCATAGGTTTAAGTTTTAAAACCTCGTTAATTAGGTAATCATACAAAATCCGTCATGTGCCGATGAGTACCAGCACAACACTATTCTGAAGTTTCATGCATAAGCTGTCTGAGCCTGCTTTAATATAATTGTGATTCTGATCACTGCTCTTCTAACACCTCATTCATCAAGTAATACATCAAATACAGAATCCATCATTAATTTGTAACAGTCCCCTCAAGTACCAGATGTATGAGCAATGTGTGGTGGTGCCCACATGAATACATGTACTGGATATACTGGATATATAAATAAATAGTATAGTACACTTGCAAGAAATACTCTGTGAAGTGATTGATAATGTGGGGACACCTCTGATTTTTACCTCATTACGACTACAAACCCAATCCCCATCCCAAACATCATTGACATTTTAATTGGCATCCAAATACTCCACGGACATGGTCTTCCTAATCTTTCAAACGTTTTATTTTGCTTTCTCTCTTCAGATACAACATTATGGTGTGCCTTCGGGATATGCTTAAATATGTTACTTGCTTACTTCAGTTCTCAACTTAGAATTTATTTCCTCTTCAGTTCACACCTTAAAACGTTTGACTTTATTCAGTCTGAGACTTGAAGTTCAATGATCTCCCTTTATAATCCCTTCCTGTTTCAACTCTTTCATGTTTGTAATCTTCAATCTTCAATTTTGACTGAATAATCTTACACTAAGATCTCTTTCCTTCTTTACCACACTCTGTCGTTTGAACGTTGTTTTTCTCTCTCGTAGCCTTCTAGATTCTATCATTTCTGATTTCTTTCTTGGTCTTCAGTTTTTAGAACTCAGTAGCATTGCTTTCTAGATAATATCTCATACTCATATCAGACACACAAAAGCCTAGGGCTAGCCTTCTACAAAAGCTGCAGCACTGGACAATGGCTTCGTCACTACCTTCACACTACTCTACAAGTGTAAGCAGTTGGGGTTTGATTAGCCCACAGAACATTCTGGCAAATGTAGTCTCCAATAGTTTCCACTATAGCTGTCTGCCACAGTCTCTGGTCAAGCGTGGCAGTGCAGGACTGGCTTGAAAGGTGTGTTTAGTGCTGTTTAATACTGTAGAAGAAGCCAGTATAGCAGCATGAGAGCCCGCTGACCCTAGTGTTGACAGGGATGCCATGTGGCCGCAGATTTCCCAAGATCCCAAATATAAGAGTCGTTTGAGAGTTAATTTAAAACAAAAGAACAATTATTTTATCATTTTAACTTTTTGTCTGTATATTCTGACTCCCTGGAGACTTGATCTAAACTTTAAGTACTTCACGGTCTACTACTTGAATGATCTTGTGAAAATATCAAATCTAGCACCCTGGGAGAAGAATTGGTACGCTTGCCTGAACCCATGCATTATATCAGGTAACCCAGTTTTGGTGAGCACAATAGTTGAACCTTGTAGAAGTTCAGTGGGAAATGAGTACTATCTTAAAAGTGCTCTTGCACGACAGTTGTCAGAATGACACAGCATCGTTTGGCCTGTGTCAATCTTAATAGCCCCTTCAACTTTGCTAGTGATGCCCCCACATGCTTAGCACATTAAATGTAAATAAGGGGCACCTGCAGACACACCTTCAGACAACATTTGGCTTACCATTAAAACAACAGAGTATTGTTTTACTACTCGCAAGTTTTATGATGATATATTGAGCTGGGTTAACTGCGGAACGAAACTGAATTTTAACCCATTCTGTCACTTGCTTTCTGCAATTCGTGATCAGATTTTACTGACTGACTTAAAAAAATTCAGCATCAGAACTTAAAAGCAAAGTTTTATTTTAGCCATGGCACAGATATGTGATTTCAGTCTTGATCCTACAACCTACAATATCCTACAGCTCAATATATAAAAAGGACTTTGTCTTCTTGAGTTATGGTATTAATTATATAAACACCGATTTATTTTAAACAATTCGATTGCAGTGTGCACCTCCATGTGCCTCCATCTCCGTTTTTTTCATTCCTACAACCAGCCATGTAAGCACCTCCTACTGTTTTACATGACTATTGATGGAGATGGGTCACCACCACCACGGGTTAAAGAAACAAATGGATAGTCTCATAATAAGTGATAATATCTGATTCCGATGTGTATTATAAGTATATAAGTAAGTATTATAAGTAAGTAAAAGTATTAATACTTCAGACTGAGTGCAATATTATGTTTTTCTTTGTAGTAATAAGCTTTCATGCATGAGATTATATATCATTTAGCACAATGTAATAAAAAGAAGATAATGTATTAATGTGTGGCTGGGAAAATGATTATCCTGTTTTAAAAAAGTTGTTACCATTAAAAGCACACCATATTATTGCAGAAAAAAATATTATACATTTTTAATCGCAGGTGTTTTACGTCTATAAATTCATATTTACACAGCCAAATGGCCATACGGCTGGTAATTTTTGCAATTGCAGTATGTAATGGACAAAACTGGACAATTAATATATTCATCAAAACAATGATCATGACTGTTTGTTGTTGGGCAGGGGCAGGCCATTCTGTTCTGTGCTATGAGTGGTGTAGCTCCTAGGATAGAGCTTACCTGTAATGCTCTCCGTCATTCAAACTAGAGTTATTCCTCATTACACAATGTGGTGTAAGTGCCCCCTTAATCAGGACGACTTAAAAGCAGTCTTCAAAGCATGAAATCAGTCTTCAGAGCCACGATCCACTCATCACTACCAGTCGGTGGTACACAGCAGGTGGCTTATCAACTTATAACCATATAAGCATATAAAGCTCAGACTGAAATTCTGCTGCATTGTGCACAATGTTTGTGCATCAGCTCAGCGGGATGTCTGCCATTTTTAAATCCACCTAGGCTGTGTAACAGGAGAAGAGCGAACGTGTGACCACTGGTTGACTCTATTAATGATTCAAATCAAAGGTTTTGTCATTACTAACCATATTTATGTACCTATTCATGTTTTATCCCCGCTTTTATTCCTGGCCAGTGTTGCTGGGGATCTGGCGCCCAAGTACAAGTGTGCCCAGGCTAATACTGTTAATAGGA
Organism: Parotocinclus haroldoi; assembly: GCA_034779995.1. Taxonomy (NCBI): domain Eukaryota; kingdom Metazoa; phylum Chordata; class Actinopteri; order Siluriformes; family Loricariidae; genus Parotocinclus; species Parotocinclus haroldoi. The sequence continues at coordinate 21,285 of JAUZST010055835.1, read as the reverse complement.
TCATTTTTTTTTACTGTTTAAACCCCACTGGTCAGTCATATATGCATGGCTCAAAAAAGTAAAGGAATATATTACAATTAGAGTATAGCATCAACACAATTCATCTACTGGGATATTGATATGGTCAGCTAGGAGGGGGCTGTCAAATCGCTCAGTCACAGTGAAGTGATGGTCTGGCATTTTGTGTGTTTATGCGAAGAAGAAAGAGCAACACTGAGGCAGTGCCAAAAGCAAACCAACCAACCTTAGGTTCTCTGTTCCCACTACATAGTGATTTTATAGGGAATAGTGATTAGAGGACCATTTTGGACACAACATAAATCTAGACCATAAGACTTTTTCTTAATGAGCACTGCAGTAAACAAGCAGTAAACAGCAATGTGTTGGATGGAGGATCGTGATGCCTTTTGTTTTATTGAGATGCAGTGTTACATCTTATTAATCAAATTATATGATGGCATGTGGGCATGTCCTTTTATTAACATAAACATACAAGAAAAGGTCATTTGGACGACAGTTGCAATATATGCAGGGTTTTATCCTTATAAACGGATATATTTTGTGGAATAACAACACTCTACCTTGGTGTGTTTTCCCTCCGATGATTATGTGTTTGAACTGAGAAGTGTGTTTGCAGATATGACCGTTATTGCATCAGCAGATAAGACTGCTTTCTTCTCTTACCTGATTTCCAGTAATTCTTCACCATGACAATACTGGAAGTTGTTTGATAAAGCGGAGCTTTCGGGAAGTTTCACTCAGCCTAGAATAAACAGATTAGAAACTCCAGAATGTTGCAGATATCTGGAAAAGCGCATAATTACTGGAAACATTTGCTTTGATTATTTGTTAATGATTCATTCCATGAATCCTTTTTATTAACTGGAACAGCATTTCACAAAGTGTTGCACATGACTGCAGTTCGGTCCCGTATTTACAGACGCAATTAAGTGTTTTATTTTAAAGGAGAGTATAAATTGAAAATGATCTCGTTACTTCTATATTTCAGCCTGTGAGACTGAGAGACCTTTGGGGAAAAGAGCATTGAGTGAGGACACAAAATATCCATATCTAGTTTTGATAGAGTCAGACAAGCATCATAGAGAGAAGTTGGGATAAATAAATAAAGGAAAGTAGAGCTGAGAAACAGAGCACGGCTGCCATTTGCAATTACCATGGAGAAGCACAAGAACACAATCAAACAAATCAAAGTTCGGGACTCTTATGATATCAAGGGAGCACTTTACGGAAATTAAAATGCAACAGCACTTGACGGCAGTGCATTACATCAAACAAGTGTGCCCTCAGATATCAGAACTCATCTGGCAGTTTTTGGTTAGCGATGAGAGCATGCCTCGATTCTGAATGGGATCTACAGCACTTGAGTCAAGCTCATGGGACACTGTGGTTGCAGGCACTAGGGCCAGGTAGTTGGCTACTGTGTCTGAAACAAAAGCTCTACTGGTAGTAAACCTCAGAGCCCCCTCGAGTTGCCATTAACTTGATGGCATTGGATGGGTTTTGGCAGGAACACTAAATAAGCCAGAGGCTTTATTTGTTTGGATTAGCCTTAAAACCCCTTCAATCTCTGTGGTCTGTTTGGGGGAGATAAAGAGTGCCCAGAGAGACTCATAAACTAGACACTAATCAAGAAAGCAATAAAAAAGCCAAGTATTGATAAGGAACAAACAACAGTCTTCACAGATATGAATATTTGAATTAACAACGTCAAGGCCAAAATCAAATCGTATGATTCTAGTATAGTATATTTACAACAGTGCATAGTCTCAAATAGGGGTAGGAATCTCTAGGCACCTCACGATTCGATTCGATTACGATTCAGAGGGCAACGATTATCGATGCATCTCGATTGGTTTTTTTCTATATGGAGTTTTTTCTTAACCATGTGACTACATGAAACAACTCTATGGCGTCAAAATAGGTCCTAAAGTTTTGAGAACCAAAAATGTACATTTTGTAATAAAAACTGGTTTGTAAACAGAATATTTCTGTTTGTAATTGTCTATTTTGAGTTTAATATTCTTCAAGTATCTGTTTTAGCTTTCTTTGCACCTTTTCTCCATTGTGCTTCTCTCGCTTTCCCTTCAAAAAGTTTACCAGTTAGCAGTCTGACTCTAAGCCTCATTATTAACCGGCATAATCGTTAAAACTAGCTGATATGAGAAAACAAACACACAGCTTCCCTGAGCTTATCACCGACCATTTTCCAATCGAGGTCAAAGAGTAGCGTTCTTTCACTGACATATCGGGCGCGTGTTTAACGACGTGATATCGTACACCTGGAGGCTCTACTATAAAAGTCGCGCCTCATTTTAGAACGCACGGTTCTTCGGTCGCGTCGCGCCTTATTTAGGGAACGCACAACTCCTCCTTCGCATCCTTTATTCCTTCGTTTAGGTAGTCGATTATATCCTGGGGCGTTTAGAGCCGACGGATGCGTACGAGGGGAATGCCATTCCTATTCGGGACTCATCCCAGCTTCGCGATTTTCCCTTTTTGAGTTTTGTGTAGTGAAGAGCCTTTTGCTCTGCATTTTTAGTTAGTCTCTTTTCGTTATTACATTTCCCCATACTTATTATACGTCGTGGGGTTCCTTCAGTCCCGCATCTTTGGGTCCACACCACATATCATAACAGTTATATATTGTTTAGTGTTATATTTTGCAAAATATATGATGACATATAATATTATTTATTGTATATTACAAACATAATGAATGACCATTAATATAAAGTGAATTACTAATTTATTTATTTCATTTTGTTAAGATGAAAGAACCGGTCTCGGTCTCAGCCTTGACTACCAAAAATATTGGTCTCGACTCAGACTCCTCTCTATCAGTCTAGGTTTAATGGTGCTGTAACACCTGATCTGTGTTAAGTGATAAACAAAGACTTAATCCTCGCCCAGAAGAGCTCCAAAACTAAGCTGATAAAAGCCCTGGCATGTTGGAATTCAGATTGGGGCACTGAAGCACAACCTGACTTTTAACATCCTGTAACACAATTATGTTATTTTTACAGGGTTGGATCAATAGCCCAATTGTTTTGCGTTTGTTTGCAGGTGGGAGAGGTATGGAATGAAATTACAGCCGAGCTAGAGCTGGAAGGGATAAGACCAGTGACTCCAGACGCCGAGGCTCTGAACGCCATTGCCCAGGCAACTGCAGACAAAGCCAAATATGTTTACTCCCTGCAGCAGAGCATTGTGGATCAGAAAGAGCAGGAAGACCTCCAGGAGGAGAAACATGCATATAAAGAGGTAAATAGCAGCAAATTAAGCAAGTCCAGACTGCACTAGTCCTTTGTATCCAACGGATTCAACCAACAATTTCTCTTACTGTACAGTATAAAAACTAGTTGTTCACAATACTGCAAAATTTGGTCATAATCTGATACCAAATAAATGTAGGGCCAGTATTGCCGATTCCAGTACTTTTTAACATATGTACTTTCTGTTAGGGTTCCTACCTTTTGCCCCGGATCGTTCTGCCGTCCTTGGCGGTGACCATTACAGTCGCTGAGTCCGTTTATATTCGCTGACTAATTTAGGACCTGATTACGAACATCTGCTGTCCCCGTTACTTAAGTGCGGGTTCCAGCGTTGTTCGTGGCCATGTTGTCTCTCTCCACTCAGTACGCTCGCCCGACCACTGGCACCTTTAAGGTTAGTTGGTAAAGTACCGGGGATAATAGTGCTGATGGATGCATATGGGGGGAACCCCTGATGTATTTAGTATTTTAGGGGCACGTTGAGGGTCTCCTGTACCGTACTTGTGCGCTCCTCACACGCCTAAGCTCATGCTATTCCGTCCTCGGCATCTATTGAGCCTTGCCCCAGCCGGCTGTGCGCACTGAATGAGACGTGTCCCGGCTCGACTTACTCATGCCATACGTGCGCCCGAGCACACGCTCGCCCCATGGCCCCATCTATTTGCGTTTGCGCTACACGCGCCCTCAAGCTCATATGCGCGCCTTTTTGGCGCTTAGGCGTCTCTCAAAATTTCTTCGCCCGCTGGCACATGCGTGCCTTCCGTGATTTATTAGCGCCCGTGCTATGTGCGCACCCGAGCTCACGCTCACCCTCTGGCGTTCGGACTACCTCCATGCCTCACAACTTGGGAGACGTCCCAAATCAGTGCATTAGACGTCCCAAATCAATGCACTATCATATTGAGACCACACATTTGGCAAAGGAGAAACTGGCCATCTGACGAGCCTCTGGGTGACGTGGAGCCAGTGGAAGAGAATAACCTGGCTGACCACGATTATTGTGCTGTCCCCGTTCCTGACGGTTGCATGGTGGCTAAGTGAAATTTGGAAATTTGTACATATAGCCTGTACAGAGTGTAAGGTAGCTTGGGCCTAACCAGCAGCATATGCTGTGGAAACAAACTCTAGTCATGGTGTCAGTCAGGGCACACAGAGATGGGAAGCAAACCAGGCTTGCTCAGTTGTAGAGCACTTCTTTGGCTGTCCTGGTTTCAAGCATATACCTTCTGTCACACATGGGTGGACAGTTCTGACATCCGATGTGTACGTTCCATCATACCTGGTTCTCACGCATATATCTGATTGTACTTAAGACTGACCTTTATTTGATCCATTCTCTTTTTGTTTCAATCCATTGTGCAGATCAGTTTAAATCGCAAGCAACAAGAACTGACAGTGAAGTCCTGGAATCATCATGTTGCTAAGACCTCTGACTATAAAGTTCTAAAGGTGTGTGAGCTGCATTTGTGGTCAAATTACAGCTTTAAAATAATCTTGACTTTACTCTGCATGTCTTTTCCTACCAGTCCTATGTAGCACTGTAATAGAATTATGGTTCCGTTGAGACAATATAAAGCAACGCTTAGTTGACTTCCTTCTTCCTCTCAGGAGTCAAAGCAGCTACAGGAAAAATCTATTGAGTCGTCACGGCCGATGGACAAACAGGAGGGCTTTGTATTTCATTCCACTCAAATCCCCGGGTTGCAGACTACTGTAAGAGCTTGTTGTGTATGCGTATGCACGTGTGCAGGCTGGAGCTTTATTTTTTGAAATATATCATCTGAGATCAGTATTAGCCACTGTTGGTTCTGTGAGGTGACAAATCTGAACACGGAGGGTGCGTGGTTAAAATAAGTTTGAATGCGGCATCAGATGCTCAATGAAAGCAAACAGAGTGCAGTTACACTTTTTCACATCCCTTTGAGGGATTACTGAGCTGCTTGCTTTCGAAGTGATGATTATTTGTCTGCACACAGTTATTATAACCACGCCCACTCTGTGTTCTGATTGGTTGCCTAACAGAAACAACTGTGTGTAATTCTGATCTCAGATTATATTTCAGTAAATAAAAGTCCAGCGTGTGTGTGTGTGTGTTTGCGTATGTGTGTGTCTTTGTATGCGTGCACGTGCAAGACCAACCATATGTTATTTACTATGTGCTACTTGTGTGGAACACGTGTTTTCTATCATATGAAAGTTAAGAACAAACATTGTCAGGGCAAATTGATTCAATTATATATATATATATATATATATAATTTTTTTCCCACTCAATGATTTAATGGTTTATTTGTTGGAATTTGAGCTATTAGTTGGCCTAATAGTTGTGTCTAGGTTTTCCAACAGGACAATGCAAAAGCACATGCTGCACACATTCTAAGGCACGGCTGTGAAAAAATTGGACACAGGTATTGGACTTGCATGCTTGCACAAGCTGTTAAGTGCAGTGACAAAAGTGGCCCCATTACATTACTGCCATAATGAATGCTTATTAAATTAAATTGGCCAGACAAAACATGAGGTATCAGGTTCATACTGTCTGCAATAACATAAAAGTACATGTATGAAACTGTGTGTATTTTTAGATGCATTTTCCATACTGTTCCAACTTTTTGTGATTGGGAGTTGTAATAAAGAGACTTAATTATAGTTGACAGATAAGTGATTCCATATGTTCATTGTACCATTACTAAAACAATGATATACAGTGCTCCCTCCTGGTCCTGGAACGTAACCCTCGTGTTAAACACAAATCCGCGAAGTAGGGACGATTTATTTATTTAAGTATTTTTAAGTATTTTTGCCGTAGGCGGGCGATGCCCTAGTTTTACTTCTAGTTTTTGGTGCATATTCTTCCGCTGCGTAAATACGCTATTTACTGTAAACCGTAATATTTTATGATTTATAACATTCCTTTATTGTTATAATTAATATTTTTTATACATTTTTATAAAACAAATATTTTAAACAGTTCATCAAATACATGTATATGTATATGTCAACTATACCACACGTACTACGCATGTGCAGATCGCGAAACAGCAAAAATCAGCGATATATATTTTTTCCATTAATATTTTTTGAAAACTATGAGTCCACTAAAGGTGAACCGCGAAGGGGCAAGGGAACACTGTATGTCAATATAAATGTGACCTTAGATTTTTGCACAATATTGTATATTGGAAATGTTACACAGAAGTTTGGCCACGTTTCCCATTAATTCATTGATTTTTGTAACATTTCATAACTAAACAGGAATGCTGCTGAAAGAAGAAAAATACATACAATTAGATTTGAAATAAGAAAATCAGGGAACCATCTCTGCCTTAGTTGGTTGCTTTCTTTTAAGATAGGTGTTAATAATACAGCTATTTTTGCAGATGCCATTTTGCCACTTCCTTTGGTCCTATGTTCTAGATTCCTGCCTTTTTCCCTACATTCCCTATATTGAAGTGCTAGCTCACTATGTCATTCACACGCCCCAGTGGTGAGACACGGCCGGAGCGCACACCACATAATAATGAGATTTCCATTTCTAGCCCAATCTGAGTTGTCTCTCAGAACCTGTAGCAGGCTCTCCCTATAATATATGTTATTTATAACCAAATATTTATACTCTGTAGCCTTACACAGCAATATAAGAGAGATATTCCCACTTTGTGTTTGGCATTTTTGTGGAGTATTCAGTAATATTCATGTATTTGTGTTTCTAACAGAATTTCTGTGGTCGTGTCCTGACCATCGAGAGCACCCCCGCAGACCTAATAGGTGGACCCCTGGCAAATACAGACCTGGCCCTAGAGAGGGTTCCTGTTCAGGGTGGTGCCTTGAGGAAAGTGTCCGGCTCCAAATCAGACCTGGAACTCCCCAATGCCGTCGCTGTAAAATGAACACTTCAGCACTAATAGAAACAGAATGTGGCTCTATTGTGATTCAGATGATTCTTGCACAGCGAAAAACAACTTCAGGAAATCACACAGCTATAATATAGTTATCAATAAACGATCACCCAGGCTCTCATTTTACTCAGTACAGCATCGCTGTTTAATGAGATTTTACACTTTGTTCTCTTTTTCTAGGCATGAAATTTAGTTGTTCATATTTATATGTAGTGCAAGATTTCTCTGTGCTACTTAGTGTAATCATAAAATGCACTTAAAGACCATTTGATTACACTTTTTCTTTCTATAAAAGAGCTGTTAAACGTGTCTCAGTTCATAACCATCATCTGTTCCCTAAGGGCACTTTCACACATGCAGTTTTTATTTGAATCAAGCTCCGGTGGGTTCACACCTTACAGGAAGGCTTTTCAGTGTATTAGTACACAAGCTAAACTCACTGCATATAGCAGAGTTTCTGTAGCCCTTGAAATGTTGAAAAGTCATGCAAAATATTAATTTATTAACCTATAAACGTTTTGTAAAATAAAAAAATAAAATAAAAATAGTAGTAAAACGTCCTATCACTGTAACAAGGCTGAGCTCAGAAAACAGTTAATAACCGAGGAGCCTGTGTTTATACCACATGGTGCATAAAAGACAACGGAAACACGTCTCCTAGTGAAGTTCAAGCTCTAAGTTCAAAAGCTAAGGCTGAACCAGTGTAGATGGAACCATGCAAAAAAACAACAGGTATAAAGAGCACTACAGACAGCATGGGAGTACAGCAAAAATACAGGATAAGCAAGGAATATGTCACGCAATCACAGAAACAAACTGTAGTAACGTGGCCTGGTTGATAAAAAACCAGCAACAGGTGTTAGCACTCCGGCGAGTCAACCTGCTTTATTTACCCCACAAGGCAGACACTGATAACATTAAATGCACACTTTAAAATATATAATCTTATCTTGATCTTCTGACATTTTAGTATCATTAACATGAGTCATGATATTTGTGAAAATAAAAATGTATGTTAAGCCTGTTAGAATGTGCTGTATTAAGTGACAGCGGGTGTGTTTTTGATGTTATCTAGCAAGCATCTCCAAAGCTCATTGTAGCTGCAAGACACTTTAGAAATTCATTTAAACCTACCGATTCTTAAAATGCTAATAAGCTGTAATAACATTATTATTTTCAATAATATTTAAGCAATTCGATTTGTTATATACTTGGCAATATTTCAGTGACTTTAAAAAAAAGTGCTTGCATGCATGAAAATCTGTGGGAAAGCTCTAATAGTAGATAAAACTTTTTGATAGTCCAGAGTTAAGGTTGGAAAGCTAGCTAGCATCATGCTATAGTCCTGCCTCGCACAAGTTTTATAACTACAATATTTAACCAACGTAATTTGTGACTGTAATTTTATTACCTGTCTAAAACACAAAGCTGTAGAATACTTCGACATTTGCATTTATATTAACATATAGTCATTTACCACTGAACTTTAGCTGAAGCTACAATGATGCAAAATGCAAAAAAAATTCTCTTAATTGAATTTACTGATTTACTTCATTTAGCAAATATTCCCATCCAGTGCAAATTATAACTGATAGAATATAACAAGGAACAATACAATGAACTGAGGTTTAACAGGACTGCGGTAGCCTAACAGTTAAGCTCCTGGATTCTGGCCCTGATGGTAAAGGGTTCAAAACCCACCTCTGACAAGCTGCCTGAGTCCTTAAGCAAGACCCTTAACTGGTAATTGTTTTTGTTGTAAGACTGTATCAGTTGTAAGTCGCTCTGGATAAATGTAAGAGCCTTGCTCAAAAGCCCAACAGACTAACAGCTTTTGCAAAGCCAGGACTTCAGCCTTTTTGTCAACAGTCCAGTACCTTAAACGCTTCATCATCATATCACCCTCCCTTGTACTATGTGTTCATTGTCTAATGTAGACTAATGCTGCCTAAAATCACCTGTCAGCAATCACCAGTTGGCATTGCCTGTTTAAATCACATCATATTTTTTAGCCCCATCCCATCTTTAAAAAAATGCTTTGCAGGTTTGAAATGTAGGAACGGATGTTTATTAACAAATGAAGTTGACCAGACAAAACATGAAATATCTCAGGTACCTACTATTAATGATGTAGTCAAAGTCAAAGTAAATGTAAGAAACACAGCAATTTTTTTAATATTTCCATTTTCCGTACTGTCACACCTTTTATGTGTTGCAAAATATTTTGAGAAACCATGTGAACTAATCTCTAAGCTTCTTAGTGTTAAGAAAAATAAATGTGGACCTAGAATTGGCCCCTGAGGAACAGGAATAAGGATCTGATTTTGCATCAGTCTGAAATGTGAGTTTTTAGTTTTATTTATTACATCACTTGGGTAAAAAATGTCTAAGCTACTGAAAAAAAATCTTAGAATACAGGGAAATGTCTTATCTTATACGGCTTATTCGAAAAAAAATATGTAGATATATACGTATAATTATTTATAAAATAATTATTATATATATATATATAAATTACAGTTATCTATTTAAATCGTAGCAGCTCAAATGGGTTGGATAAAATAGCCAGCGGTTTGTGTGGGGCTTGTGAAGTTACCGTTTAGTGTGCTTACCAAACCATCTAATCTCCTGAATGTACTTTCGCCTTTGACCAGTAAATTCTGGATTAGGACCTGGCCAGGTTTGATTGGCTTAGGAGAACAAATGGGGGAACACTTAACTGACATACATCATTCAAAAAAAATATCCTTATTCAAGTAGAACTGTTTTCACAAAGCCACAGTTTGTAAGAATTATTGGAATTACCCTGCATTCAGTCTTTCATTCAACCCTGCCCTGACAATGTATTGTATCAGCGTACTGTAATCGCAAAGATATGATGGGTTGTAGTAGACTAGTTTTTTCTTTTGCTTTCGAAATAAGACTGTAATGAGTAGTGGTGACAGAAAAGTACACTTTTAAATTCTTTACTTAAGTAAAAGTACTAGAAAAAGTATAAAAATACATGCTACTAAATGTACTATAAAGTATTTATTTGATTTTATGTCATTCTAAGGAGGTCTTTTATTGGCAGCAAAACGTACACATGAGGGTACATAATGGCTTGTACAGCAACGTACAATTGAAAAATGACCACGACAGGTGGCGCTGCTGCGAATGTCACGTTTGGTGCGTGCACCCTTGCGCCAGTTGCAATGTGCCGAGTATTATTTCGATTGCCGCTTAATTAGCTGCCTATCTAGAATCTCTTCTTTCCCCACGGTTCAAGTCCCGCTTGATGCAGGGTCCGCTCATACCCTGCGACGAGGGAATACTTTGACCGACGTGTCGCATCGCCTGCTGTCAAAGACACACACACACACACACACACAAGTTAGTGCCAATTTAGAGACACCAATTAACCTAACATGCATGTCTTTGGGCAGTGGGAGGAATCCGGAGTACCCGGAGTAAACCCAAGCAGACACGGGGAGGACGTGCCGACTTGAACCCGGGACCTTCTTGCTGTGAGGCAGCGGTGCTACCCACCGAGCCACCGTGCTGCCCAGGTGCTTATCTAGAATCACCTTAAGAAAAAAGAAAAATAAAAAGATCAATAAAAAAAAGATAAATGCATGCATTCATAAAAGCTAAAGTAACACTTCATCTTGATATGTTAAAGCAAAATGTATTAAGTTATATTAAATAATCAAGTAAAGCGCAGATACCTAATATATTCAAGTACAGTTTGTTAGTTAGACTCTCTGGTATTAAGTCATCTATAAAAATAAAAAGCTTTCTAATTAGACTCTTACTTTGAAATGGGGGTGTACTGTGCGCTTCGATGGAGGGCGCTTTGTCTCCTATTTAAATACCTATTGGGCTTCAGTGTGACTGAACAGCAGTGATTTCTGATTCCTGTACTGTAATACTGTAAGTAATCGGATTTGTATCGCAGAGTGTTTTTAACCTTTTAATGCCGATTTTTGAAACCGATTTGCGTTACGTTTCCCAGGTGCACTGTATGAACTGGCAGGTTGTAGATGTGTGATGTGGCATGCAGTATATGCACAGCTGGAACAGCCAGGGTCGCGCTGATTGCAGCTGTTGTCGTCGTCGTTGTTGTAAAGGTTTCTTTCTTTATTCATGTGCAACGCTTTGTAGGTGTTGTGTACATGGGATCTAAAAGAATTCACGCTTGTACATCTTCACACTCAAGATTATCTGTTTTTTTTCCTCCGGAGATCCTCTATTAAACCCGAACTGACTTCCCCCACCATTTTACCCAGTTCGTACGAAACGATTTTAATATAATATGGGAAGAGATGCGTTTGGTTTTCTATCAATATTTTGCGTTGAGTTGAATTTGTGGATCAGTATTGTGAGTGTCATGTTGCATAATCCTAGTGTAACAGGATGAATCCGGACTTAACCGACACTCTTATTCCCTGTGTGGATCTGGTTAATATGTAGCAGTGTGTCGAGCAATGAGGAACGCTGGCATCGTTTCTGCGACCAAAGTTCATTTTGTCTCGGAATTCCTCTTTACTGTGTCAACAGTTTCTTCCAAAGGCTATCAGTGACTGTTTTTTTTTTCTTTTTTTTTTTTTTTACTAATAATAACTCTATATGGCCCAGACTGTAAGGACACTGTAAGATAACGTTAAGATATGCTGACTGAAGATCTCATTCCAAAGCCATAGCCATAACACCAAGAGCGACCAGTGTGCTTTTGGGGGAAAAACTTCAAAATGCAAAATACGAAGCTATTAATGGTCCTGACCAAAACCACTTTTCATAAAATTGGCAAGAAATGCAAAAAATGCACTCCTGATGCTTGTGGAACTACACTTCTTCCAAACATTTAATTATGGTCAAAGTCAAATTTATTTCTATATTTCTATAGCGTTTTTTTTTTCATTTACATTTACAGAATTTAGCAGACGCCCTTATCCAGAGCGACTTACAAAAGTGCTTTAAGACATCTGTAACATAATCCATTCTTAATAATAAGGAATCTAAACAAGAATACACTTCTGAATCTTTAAGGTTGGGTTTTTGTTTGTTTGTATGTTTTGTTAAGAGAAAGAAAGACAAGGGTGGGGGGTTTAGTTGAGGTAAGTGTGGAATAAATGGGTCTTCAAGCAGCACTCAGTTGTTCGAATGTTTAGGGGAAGTTCATTCCACCCCTTAGAAGCCAAAACAGAGAAGAGTCTAGATGAGTGCCTTCCTTTTCCCCTCAGAGACGGGGGAACCAGTTGAGCAGTGCTAGAGGATCGGAGTGAGAGGGGTGCAGTGCGGGGTGTGATAAGTGCTGCAAGGTAGGAGGGTGCAGGCCCATTTTTAGCTTTGTAAGCAAGCATTAGAGTTTTAAAACTGGTGCAAGCAGCTACAGGGAGCCAGTGGAGAGATCGGAGCATTGGTGTAGTGTGTGTGAACTTGGGAACGTTGAACACAAGTCTTGCAGCTGAATTCTGGATCAGCTGTAAGGATCGGGGTTAGCGCTCAGAAGATGCCCCGCTAAGAGAGGGTTACAGTAGTCCAGTCTCGATATTACAAGGGACTGAGAGATTTTACAATGGTGCATTGTCTCGAATGCAGCTTTTATAATATTATTGTTATTATGGGATATTTTATTATGAAATGAAAATTTTTGTTAGCTGTATATTTGCTGGTTGCTGCAGCGAACACTTGTGTAATCTTCTTGGATGCAAAGACTGTTTTGCGGTTGTGATTTGCAAGAAAAGGACGACCGTTCTGTGTTCTGTAAAACAGGTCGTTGACCAAAATGGGTGTTTTGATGCAAAGTATTCATTGTATTATACTGCATGTATGTTCATGCATCCGCTATCTATATAAGCAAAGCCAGTATCATTGACAAAATTGTTTCAACCCTCACAAACTCTATTTCCTATAGTCCACTAGTGTTCTGTATGTCAGGGATCATTTTGCCTGAGGAGTACGGGTTTGTTAGGAAGTCAAACAGCAAACATGTCATTAATTCATTTTTCAGTGTGAGATTAAGCAAATTCACTGACAGGCAATTTTTTATGACCCCTGCGAGGGGTGCTAATAACTGTGGGGGCACTGTACAATGCCTGTAGTCATACATAGTGTGTAGGATTTATTGATGTTGTTGTTGTGTGTTTGTGCATTGGAGGGGGGGCTGCATATTCAGCAGACGAGTAAACGATATACGCATCACCTGTCACACTTTGCTATCATATAACACTGTAAAACCATTAATTACACTGACCCTTTTCCAATGGATACCTTATAATATATCCATCCATCCATTATCTTCCGCTTAATCCACAGGCCAGCCGGTGCAACGTGGAAAGTCTGGGCGCAAGGGCAGGAACAACCCTAGACAGTATGCCAATCCATCCTAGAGCACACACACACACACACACACACACACACACACACACATACACATAAAATGCATGTCGCTGGACTGTGGGAGTTACCCAGTAGTAAACCCACACAGACACAGGGGGGAAATACAGACTCCACACAGACTGCTCGACCCTGGGATTGAACCTTCTTGCTGTGAGGCAGCGATGCTACCCACTGAGCCACCGTGCCGCCCAGCCTTATAATATACAGTCGAATTCGGTTAATGGGAAAAGCCGCTTATTCAGACCAAATCCTAAAGTACCGAAACAAATCCTATTATATATGTGTAATGTTATTTGCTTATTTGGACCAAAATTCCGCCTAATCGGACCAAAGAACGTGAGAAGCGAAAAAGAAAAAGAAGCCACAAGTCGCCACTTAGCCATTACAAAGCGGGTCAGCGAGATATGGGACGATTTTTAGGATCCCCAGAAGAATTAATGCTTTTACTGAAGGTCAGGAAATTCGAAAAGTTGTGTTGACAAGAGCAAAACCAGCGGGAGGTGACCACGCCCACCACTTTCTTGATTTTGTTCAAGTTCCTTTAAATGGACCAGCCTGTTATTAGGACCAAAACGATCGCGTCCACCGGATTCGACAGAATTACATACTGTCAACGACTGAAGTTTCAAACATGTTTTTGTCAGTCCATAATATTAATTTGATATTGATTGTCACTACCAAAATTTGTGAGCTTCAGCTTATCTTAGCCTTTTCTTCTAGTTTCCTGATAAAGTGATTTTTCTTTTTGTTGACCATTCCTGATCAAGCTTCTTCAGACTGAAGGGTAAACTTAGCATCCTACTAAGCTGCCAGATGCTGCAATTGCTCAAGTGTAAGGAGAGGTTACACTAAACACTGTAGCCTATAGAAACTGTTTTCTGGTTTTTCTTTTTTAATCTGTATTCTAATAAAGATACAGCGAAATAGCATAATAGTTACTGTATATAATACAGTGTTCCCTCGCCACTTCGTGATTCACCTTTTGTGACATCGGTGCATTGATTCATTCATTCATGGAAAAATATATCGCGGATTTTTGTTGTTTCCCGGGTTTTTGCAGAACTTTTACATTTAAAAAAATCACAAAATGTATAAAAAATATTAAAAATATTCAAACAATAAAATAATGTTATAAATTATAAAACATTAGGATTTACAGTAAATAGCTGTTGTATCTACTCAGTGTGTAGGATATGAGGTGCTGTAAGCTGGGTACAGATGGAGCATGTGTGATACGAGAGGGATATATGGTGTGTTAAGTAAAGAGAATGTTTGATTACTTCAGCGTGTTGCTTGATTATTCAGTAGTTAAAAATACTACCGTAGCGTATTTACTCAGTGGATGAATACTCAATAAAAACGAGAACTAAGACTATAGCATCGACCGTCTGAGTCGCTACTTGACGACATGATGACGACATGTTGTGTTCGCTGTTTGTGAAAGTTTCATTATAGACCTACAATGCCACTCAAATGTTCTGCAAATTCTACGGCTAAAATATTGTATAAATACTTAAATAAATATAGCGTCTCTACTTCACAGATTTTCGTTTATCGCTGGTGGTCCTGGAACGTAACCCCACGGATAAACGAGGGAACACTGTATATGGTCATTATACCCTTGTTAAACAATGGTATAGCTAGTCTAATTGTGTCCTTTTTGTACAGGACCATAGTTTCCTAAACAATGTGGATAAAAGTAGAGATGCACCAAGGTAAAAATGCTTGATAAATCTTAACATCTTTACAAATCGAAATGCTTTTTAAATCTCTTGTATATAGCAGTCAGAGTTCGTTTGTAGGATTAGTTTACTCATTTGTTTCCTAAGTGTTGTTTGTTTCCTGCCTTTACTCCTTGATGAGTTTTTAGTTAAAATGTGTACATAAGATTTTTCATCAGTCCAATTGATTTAGGTTCTATATCTCAATCCACAAAATCGCTTCATAATTCGTATGTATTTGGTAATGCATAGAACTTATTTTTTTTCTGCATGTGTGTTCACAGCAAATCTGCTCACGTCCTCAGTTCATCTTGGATGGAGCGACTCGTACAGACATCTGTCAGGGAGCACTGGGTAAGTTTGCCTTTTTACCACTTAGCAGAACAGTGTGGTTTAGCACACCAAACTGGGGTGTAGGGGGCTATTAGCCAAAGAAGATTTTAGCTTGGATCAGTTGTCTATGAATTGAAAAAAGCATTTTTTTCAATGAGTATTCAGGTTTTTATATAAACGAGAAAAACAAACATTTAGCATCCACCACTAAGCCAGTCTGAACAAAGAGGAATCTACACTTGTCTGGTCTTGATAAACATGCCTCTTTTTTACACCAACGTGTGAGTGTGCATGTGTTTTCGTAGTGTCATTTTGTGTTTCGGGTAATATCTGCCAAATGTAAATCAAAATCTATGTAGAATGTGTTCATGCATATATTGTGTTCATGCATATATTTGATTAGTCACATATAGACATGGTCAAGATGAAATACTGGAGTTCAAACCAAGCATCAGAGTGTGGAAGAAAGGTGACTAAAGTGACTTTGAACGTGGCATGGTTGTTTTTGTTAGATAGGCTTGTCTGAATATTTAAGTACTTGTGATCAACTGGGATTTTCACAAACAGCATCTCTAGGGTTTACAGAGAACAATGCAAAAAAAGATTTTTTTTTTTAGCAAGCAGCACTTCTCCGTGAGTAAATTCTGTTTTTGATGCCAGTATAGTTTAGAGAATGATCAGATTGGTTCAAGCAAAGTAAGACAACAGTTACTCAAATAACCACTTGTTAAAACTGTGGTATGCAGAAGAAGCAGTGAAGCATTGGGCTACAGCAGCAGAAGACCACACCCGGTGCCACTCCTATCAGCTTTGTTTTGTGCTGCAGCAGAATTTGGTGTAGATAACATAAAACTCATACTGCCATGTAATGGATAAGACTGTTGCTGGTGGTGTAATGGTGTAGGTGATTTTTTTTCTTGGTGCAACCTGGACCCCTTGATATCAACTGAGCATCATTTAAACCAGAGCCTTCTTGAGTATTGTTGCTGACCATGTCCATACCTTTAAGGACCACAGTGTATCATATTCTGATGGCTACTCTCAGCAGGATAACACACCATGTCAAAACTCAAACAATCTCAACATGACAATAAGTTCATTGTACTCAAATGAGTATCTCCACGCTCGCCAGTTTTCAATCTAATAGAACTCCTTTGGGATGTGGTAGCATTAGCATGTTAGGTGCTATCAGCATGCAGCTAGCAGTTTGTCTGTTCCACACATTCCCAGGGAAGATGTACCGTGAGATTTCATAGTACAACTATACATTTCTTGACAGTTTTCATGTGAAATTCCACAGTTTGACCATAAAGTTCTACTATGAATTTTTGATGGTAATTTTTTTACCACTTCACTACTGTTTAATGCCAGGTATGTTTAAATTGGCTTGAGCTGGTTCAAACCCTAATTTGATATGCAAAACCAGCCCAAATTTGAATTGCTTTAGGATTCTGCACTTAAATGCCTGCCTTAACTTGTTCACTATTTGCAGAGGCATGTAGCCAATCAACTATTGTTAACAGCCATTTGACTGCCTTCTTACCAGATTTCTGCTACCAAAAATATTGTTAAATCTTCACATGCATTACTGTGCAAAAGTCTTAGGCCACTATTAGATTGGAAACACCAGTGTGTTTAAAATGTATATGTAATGTAATGTGTAATGTATAATGACCCTTTATAATTGTTTTTCAGTCTCGTTATTGAAACACAACCAGAAATGATAGGAAACAGGCATACAGAATTATATTAAAAAATTATAAATAATATCAGAAAAAAACATTTCTATAGACTACAGTGGTACATATTTACTGTATTTTCTACTTTAACAGCATCTGACAGCTTCATTGGATTCCAGGTTGACCCTTCTGTAGTCCAGAGGGAACTGGGGAAGGGGATAAGGCTGAGATTTGCAAAAGCTCACAAAGATTGGAGATGAAGATAAGCGAAAAAGAGTATAATAGCGAGACCAGTTGTCAACAATAAAATAAGCATTTGATCCAATGACAATCTTGCAAATTGCCCCACCTACAAGGATTGAAGTGGTCTATAATTTTTCTGTAAAGACCGAAGAGCTGTCTAAGAACACCAGGGACAAAATTGTAAACGTGCACAAGGCTGGGATGGGCTACAGGATAATAGCTGAGAAGGCAACACTTGTTGATGTAATTATTAGAAAATGTAAGAAACACAAGATGGCTGTCAGGCTTCATCTGTCTGGGGCTCCATGCAAGATCTCACCTTGTGGGGAAAGGATGATTCTGAGAAATCACCCAGAGCTACATAGGAGGACCTGGTCAATGACCTGAAGAGAACTGGGACCATAGTCTCAAAGATGACCATTAGTAACACATTACACTGTCATGGATTAAACATTTTGCAGGGCACGCAAGGTCCCCCTGCTCACGCCAGCAAATGTCCATGCACCGTATTTAAGTGAGGATTTATGGGGTCATGTATCACAAGATTTTGGCCAACAGCCTTCTTCCCTCAGTAAGAACATTGAAGATGGGTCGTGGCTGGGTCTTCCAGCATGAAAATTATCCGAAACACACAGCCAGGGCAACTAAGGAATGGCTCCATAAGGAGTGTTTTATGGTCCTGGAGTGGCCTAGCCAGTATCCAGACTTGTACCCAATAGAAACTTGATGAGACTATGAAACCTGAAAGATCTGGAGAAGATCTATATGGAGGAGTGGACCAAAATCAATGCTGCAGTGCAAACCTGGTTAAGAACTATAGGAAACATATGACCTCTGTATTATGTGTTGTACCAAATATCAAATTCTGTTTTTTCATTGTAGCAAATACTAATAAAATGCATTCATAATTATTTCAGAATAATACAATGGGATTTTCTGATTGTTTACATTCTCAGAGTTGAAGTATATCTACAATAAAACTTGCAAATACTTATTTTCCTCACTGTATATGGTTATTATACATTTGTTACAGCAACAAAACTAATAGTTTCCTAAGACAGAATTATATCTTTATCCTGGCTGGCTGTTTTTTGCCTAGTAAATCCTGTCATTTACATGTTTAGTTACTCCTTTAGTATTTATACAGACCAATTTCACTGGATAAAAATATTTCCACAAGTTCTACTTCCTGATAGAATGAATGGTTATGAAATTCAATGTTAAGTTGATAACAACAAAAATTCAGATTTGTTAAATCAGATAAGATGGAGATTTCAGATAATTTGGAGAAACTTTGTAAAAAATATATTCTTAATAAAATTGTTGTCAATTAAGTGGTCTCTGACCAGGTTATTTAAATCTGCCTGTGTTGTCAGATGAGGGTAACCAGGAATAAAGGGTTCAACATCTGGATCTGTCTTAACATTTTGGATCGTTTTCCTTTTCTGGTTCAATCATAAATACATTTTTAAAAAGCGCAGTGTTTCATTCATTTACTTAGCATGATGGTATGACAGTAGATATTTCATGGTTTTGTTTGTTTGTTTGTTTGGCTGGTTTTATGTAACATGGTTGTCAGCATCAAGTTGCAATTTAAAGACAGACTCAAGGCTACATCAAGACTAGTCATATTCATTAAGCCATTTCGTGTTTTGTCTGGTCAACGTCATTTCATTTAATGCATATTCATTCTTGCATTTCAGGCCTGAAGCACATTTAAAAAAAGGTTAGAGTAATAAAGCATTTACCAATTTGTGCTGTTGCAATTTCTTTTTCACAAGACTTGAAACGTTTTGGCACAGAGGACACCAAGCAATTTAGTGTTTCCGTTGTTATTTTGTCACTTTCCTCCTGCAAACGTTTTAAACCTTGAAACGGTAGGGGTTGTTGTTGACCCATTTGTTGTTTTAAAATTTTTGCTCCATAGTGAATTCATGCATCATCAGCAAGAAATGATTAGGAGGTACCGTGTACCTATGTCCTGTCTGTAGTAGTTTGGTGTGGCTAATGTTGGTCTGAAACAGAAATGGCTGTGTGAGATAACGGTAAATCTGACGCAAGTCGAAGTGAATTCTTTGGTCAGAGGCCAGTCTTTCATTGTATTGTGTTTTCTGCTTTATCACCCTCATGAATCAGATTCATTGGAGCACAAATATGTACAGCCTTGTAGCAGTAGTACTGTGGCTAACTGAAGATTGTTTTGCAGGTGATTGTTGGCTACTGGCTGCTATTGCATCTCTTACTCTTAATGACAACCTGCTGCATCGTGTTGTTCCGCATGGACAGAGCTTCGACAGTGGATATGCTGGCATCTTCCACTTCCAGGTACACCAGAACTGTAAAACTCCCTGTAAAAATACACTAGAATGTAGAAAACAACCTTTGTAATTTCTCAGCTGCGGTCTCTCAGGTATGCAGGTGACAGTTGTATGAATACATAACGACACTTCAATCCCTTCCAAAATATTAAGTCCGGGCCAAACGATTGTTTTTAATTTATTTCTGAAAATGCCGTTACAAACATCTTTTTCACCCTGGCTATAACATGTGCTCTTAGCTTTAAAGTACAGAGGGAAAAAAATTAACAACATTCATACAGGTTAGAGGTGGATAATATGACTGTTTTAGATTTGACACTAAACGTTGAAATGATTTTAACGTCCTCATAATATGCCTTAACAGAGAGATTGTAAGAATAGTCATATTACATTTTATTACTTGTGTTGAAAAGGCTGACATGGCATCCCAAAGTGCTGTAAGAACCATACTTCACTATTCACTAGATCAATAACCAGAAACGTTCTCTCTCTCTTCTCTCTCTGTGTGTGTGCGCGTGTGTGCGTGTGTGCGTGTGTGCGTGCGTGTGCGTGTGCGTGTGTGTGTGACATTTATTTAATTACTGGAGTTTGTTATGCCCATTTGTGACATGATTAGCTGGTTGCAAAGTAGACTGATTACTGATTAAATCTGATTGTCATGTAAACTTGGACATTAACCATTATCTTGATGTTCATGTGAACTTGTTGATCAGATTACAGACATAATGTACCTTTCTGCAGTTATCGGATTATTAAGTGCATGCACACACACTCAGTGGTTGCCCAGTCTCTTTTCCATAGAAGCAGAAGTGTGTAATTTGCGGGGGGTAAGGAGAGGCTGAATAAGATGAAGGATCAGGAGAGTGTGTGGATTTACTCGTGCGTAAAGAACAGAACGTACAGGTGGCGGTTTGTGGGTGTGTTTTCCTCAGGCTCTTTCACACGACTGAAAAAGTTTGCTGCATGTGTCATTCTGTTCTAGCTTGTGAAGTTTTGTCATGGCATATTTCAGCTTTCATTCTGGTGTGTGTGAGAGGGAGGGAGGGAGGGAGGGAGGGGGTGGGGGGAGCGAGCGGGGGGAGCGAGCGGGGGGAGCGAGAGAATGCAAATTTGTAGGAATGTGTGTTTGACAGCTGTAGGGTTATGTATTCACTAATTTATAAAGAGTTGTTGTTGTAGCTCATCCCCATATTCCATAAAAGAGAATGAAACCGACAGAGAGAACGGAACACTGAATCACACACACACAGAACGAGATATTCACAATTAGAGACAGAGTGAAAAAAGCCATGTCATACTGTAGTCTGAAAAGCAAACCAAACACACCCGATTAAAAACCAGAAGAGGTTTACACGTGTACTAGGTTTAGCAGCATTCCCACTAATCCTCACTGGTACTGTACTACATAGAAATATATA
>JAUZST010055824.1:0-23982 GCA_034779995.1 Parotocinclus haroldoi | reverse complement strand
TAATAAGTTAAAGGTAAAACATCTTAGATAGGGCCTTAAGGAGGTCAAAGAGAAGTAGAGAAGAGAAGGAAGGAGATTAGTTTAGAAGTAGTTAGTTTGTTAAGCAAATTAATAAATACATTTTCATACAAAAACAGCCCAGATGTGTCTAACATTTACTTGCAAAAAATTAGAATCTATTTTCATATAAGTTTGACATTATGTGGTCTTCAAAGTTCTAAATATAATAAAGATTGTTACATTGTATATTTATTTAGGGTGTACATATTTCATAAAGTTGTTTTAAATTCACCACCTTGCATGTTTGAAATGTAAATGGTAAAGAATGCACATATCAGACATTTAACAGACTATGTCTGTACACACACACACACACACACACACACACACACACACACACAATATATCCATATACATATATGAGAGAGAGAGGCATTTGTGTGAGGTTTTGGTTTAATCAGTTGCTAAGCAATTGCACAGAGATCTCATATGCACATATCAGGGATCAGTGAAATTATCTAACGCAATATATTAACGCTTCATTCATTACAATAGATGTACAAGTTACATTCTTGCACTAGTGAAGTCAGGTAACATTTACTTTGACTTAATTTACTTTCTTAATATACATCCTTTCTTGCAATTCAAGCATGCTTTCAAAAAATGGGATGGGGAGATGTTTATGACTTTTAATGAGGGGAATTATGTGATTTTAAATAGTTTATTAACAAATGCATAAGAAGATTATTACAATAAAAAAAACAGTGTAATTCACATTAGATTAGAAAACAGTGAACAATGGCACAGTTGATACTTCAGGGACATACCGGACAGAGTGGTCTTTGATGTAGCAAGGTCAAGTGGTTTGGTCAAATTGCTGCATATCTACTCTGGAGAGAAGGCGTGTGTCCAAACCTGAAGCGGTTGAACTACAAAGGGCTAGATGTGTTTCACACTGTTATGGAGTTTTGGTCATGTGTAAATGTGTACTGCAAATATTTTTTTACTCTCTCATTAACCCTATCAAGAAGTTCCAAGTTTACACTCATTTCCTGAATATTCATTCACCTCCAGGTTTTTATTCCTATCATTTGAGAATATCAAATACAGAAGAAAATGTCCAAAAACAAAAAAATGGCTTTTATTTTCTTCAAATTGTCCATAAACAAAAACTAAGTATTTTTCTATAAATAAACAGTTTCCAAGATTTGTATGTCCTCTGTGATAAAACAAACAAATATAAGTCAAATTTCAGATCTATATAACTATTTCTTGGAAGAAATGAACCATATCTAATCCTTGCTTAGCAAAGTGCAATAGTTTGACCTCTTTTCACACCCTTCCCCACTCATGAATCGCCAATCCAGGGATGTGAGCTGTCTCTAGGTTCATCTGAGTAAATGCTGTTGGTTGAGGTGCTCTTAAGGGGTTTATGCAAACATTAGGAAGGAAACTGTTGATCCAGCAATGCATTTATCATCAAGAACCGTCATTTATCAGTGTTCAAATTCAAGTGGTTTTATTATCATTTCAGCCATATACAGTGGTGTACAGTATACAGCGAAACAAAACAATGTTCCTCCAGGTCCATGGTGCTACATAAAACAATAAACTTCACAACATACAGTGCACGTGTTGCATGTGCAATACAGAACAATAAACAACAAATACAAGAAAGGGGACAGTGCATGTAGCCCCTGGTAGTGTGTTTGTTGAATGTAAACAATATGTTTAGCAGCAGTTTTTGTCCATATTTGGTATTATTGAAAACATTGTATTCGAGTTATTTGTGTAGACAAACTAAAAGAAGGAGTTTGTGTGTGTGTGTGTGTGTGTGTGTGTGTGTGTGTGTGTGTGTGTGTGTCTATTTGTTTTAGTCCAGTCATTTGTACAGTTGTTCATACCAGACTCTGATTGTTCATGAATCTGATAGCTTAAGGGAAGAAACTGTTGCACAGTCTAATAGTGAGGGCCCGGATGCTTCGGTACCTTTTCCCAGACGGTAGTAGGGTGAAACGTTTGTGTGAGGGATGTGTCTGGTCATCTACAATGCTGGTTGCTTTGTGGATGCAGCGTGTGGTGCAAATGTCTGTGATGGAGAGGAGAGAGACGCGGATGATCTTCTCAGCTGTCCTCACTACGCGCTGCAAAGACTTGCCAGCTGAGATGTTGCAGTTCCCAAACCAGGTAGTAATACAGCTACTCAGGATGCTCTCGATGGTTCCTCTATAGAAAGTGTTGAGGATGTGCTTGCCTCAGATGGCACTGCATCAAGAACTGTCATTCATCAATAGCTGATATAATGACACAAGCAAGGGATTACTTTTGTCAAACACTACAATATAGAGTTACATTCACAAATACCCCTTGAAACTTTACTGTAGAAAATTAGTCCAAAAAGTTCAGAAGCGTTAACTTCTTTGGGTTCAGAGACATCTGGGGTGGAAACATTTGTGACCAGACAAAAGAGTATTCCTATTCTTTTTTGGAAGGAATTGATACAATGCGCACTAAAGACAAAGGACCATCTAGACTTTAATCAGCAAAAGAAATCTTGGGTCTGTCATGGTATGGAGCTGTGTCAGTGCCCTTGGTAAAGGTAATTTGCACTTCTGTGATGGCAGCAATAATGCACAAAACTTTATTGAGATTTTAGCGCAACATGTGACATCACACCATAATTTATGTGTTTTTTTTTCTCATTACCAGTGCTAAATTGTCCTGTCCCAACTTTTTTGGGAATGTGTTGCTGGCCTGAAATGTAAAAATTAATGTATATTGACACATGAAGATGAGCAGACAAAAGATATGATATGAAATGTGAATGACAAAATTCAAAGAAACACAGCAGGATTTCTATTTGCAATTCCAACATTTTCTGGTTTAGGGTTGTATTTGTTTTGTTTTGCTTTAAATCATTCTGCATATGTTGTAAGCCCACAAAAGACTGTAGTTTCTAATTATAAGTAAACTCCTTTTAATAAAAATGTTTCTAGGTTTGGTGTGTTTATACACCGCTCACAAAAATCTAGGGATAATTCAAAATAAATATGAAATGATTAGAAAAAGCATTTGATTTTATTTCATCAAACACGATCATCAGAAAAGCAAAGGAAAAGTCAAAGAAAGTTGCTTGATTACGCAAATGAGATGCAAACTCAGTTATGGTGATTGAGTAGCAAATGATATATTTATGTAGGTGAACAGAAGCATGTGAAACTGATCTCCACACATTGACTGTATAGTAGGGTGTATGGTCACCCAAGTCTGCCAAAATACACTGAAAGTGATGGGGCATGGACATAATCAGATTGTCCAGCAGTTCTTATGGCATATTCTTTGTATTCATTTTGAAATTTCCCCAAATTTTTGTGAGCAGTGTATTATATAGACTAGTATATTGAGGCCTGTGGTAGCCTAGCGGTTAAGGTACTGGACTCAAATCCCACCTCTGCCAAGCTGCCACAGTTGGGTCCTTGAGCAAGATTGACCCTTAACCAACAATTGCTTAAAAATTTAAGAATTTATTAATTGTAAGTCGCTCGCGTCTGCTAAATGCTGGAAAAATGTAAAAAAAATATACTGTATTATAAAGGTGAAAAAAGATTCATAAAACCATTAAGGCTCGATGTGCTAACAAAATCACTTTTGTCCATGTGGTTATATCAATGTTTGATGAATGGCTCTTGGTGCAGTGCTGTGTTGAAGGAATAAATATGTAAATGCTTCCATTCCAAATCTTTCTTTGAGGAACGCTTCAATAATTTTTTCATGCAATTGTTGACAAATTAAAGATCCTCTGGCCATCTTTGTTGCCCAATAGCTCCGCATTTTGTGGATACTGATTTTGTACCAAATCATGATCACCTGTTTGTAAAATGACATTATTTAGGTTGGTTTTATTAACCGTACTATTAGCCTTAGAATGTCCCTGCCCAACATGTTTGGAATGATTTTTTTATGTTTATTAACAAATACAATTAAGATTACCTGAAAAATAAAATTAAATATACTGCTAAAAAAAAATAAAAAAAAACCAAAAAACGCTATAATAGCTTATCTAGATCTCAGGGAATGAAAGATTCCAGTGGAAAATCTTCAGTACATGGTGGAATGTGTTGAGAACAAAATAACATAAAAATGATCAATGTTAAGAAAAAATATTATTGCTTGGATGCCTAAATAAATAAAAAAATTAAATAAAATCTAATTACAGTCTGAACCAAATTCAGTGGAAATTCCTGAAGACAAGTTAAAATGAGGCTCAGTATGACCACCCTATAATGCCTAGGCATGCTCCTGATGAGGCGGCAGACCTAGATTAAGGCATCAGTCAACTCCTGTGGATGGAATGAGACATAATGTCCCAGAAAGTCCTTGATTATATTCAGGTCTGGGAAACTGGCAGGCCAGTCCATAGTATCAATGTCTTCATCATGCAGGAACTGCTGACACACTTCAGCCACTTGAGACCTAGCATTATCATGCATTAGAAGGAACTGATGGCCCACTGCACCAGCATATGGTCTCACAATAGCTCTAAGGATCTCATCTCGGTACCTAATGGCAATCAGGCTACCTCTGGCTAGCACATGGAGGGCTGTGTGGCCCTCCAAAGAAATGCCTCTCTAGACCATTACCGATCCACTGCCAAACCA
The DNA here is from genome assembly GCA_034779995.1 of Parotocinclus haroldoi. Lineage (NCBI taxonomy): Eukaryota > Metazoa > Chordata > Actinopteri > Siluriformes > Loricariidae > Parotocinclus > Parotocinclus haroldoi. The sequence goes on along the minus strand of JAUZST010055824.1, from coordinate 19,324 downwards.
GTCATACTGGAGGATGTTCCAGGCAGCAGAATGTTTGCTCTGCATAGTGTTGGGCTAAAGCACAAGCTACGATTGTGGACGTTGGGCGTTTCTGACAGTTTAAGCAGAAACATTATTAGTATTAGTGGGCTGCTGAAGGTCTTCTTGCAGACTTTGGCACTGCTCCTTTTGTTGCTGATTGCACAAAGAAGTAGGTAGCAGTCCTGCTGCTAAGTTGTTGCCCTGCTACAACCCCCTCCATATCTCCTGGTGTACTGGCCTGTCTCCTGGAATCTCCTCCATGCTCTGGACACTGTGCTGACTGCGGTAGCCTAGCGGTTAAGGGACTGGACTGTGGACCTGATGGTCCAGGGTTCAAATCCCACCTCTGCCAAGTAGCCACAGTTGGGCCCTTACGCAAGGTCCTTAACCCCTGATTGCTTAAATTGTAAGACTGTATAAGTTGTAAGTCGCTCTGGATAAAGGTGTCTGCTAAATGCTGTAAATGTAAATGTAAATGCTGACACAGCAGACTTTTCTACAGCTCGCATTGATGTGCCATCCTGGATGAGCTGCACTACCTGAGTAACTTCTGTTGGTTGTAGACAACGCCTCATGCTACCTCTAGGGGTGAGAGCACTGGCAAAATGCAAAAGTGGCCAAAACATCACCCAGAAAGGATGAGAACAGTGAAACAGCTCACCACCTGCACAACTACACCTTTATTGGGGTTGTCTTGCTAATTGCTTTCAATTTGTATTCAACTATATTCAATTTGCACAACAGCAGGTGAAGTTGATTCACAATCAGTGTTGCTTCTTAACTGGACAGGTTGATTTCACAGAAGTGCCATTGACTTGGAGTTACACTGTGTTGTTGAAGTGTTTTTTGAGCAGAGTATATTTGATTCATACTGTATCACAATAAAAATAAAAGTGAAAGTAAAAGTAAGAATAAGAAACAAATGGCATTTTTACAAATAGGAAGCTTTATGCAATTATCTCAGTCTAATATTTTAACAGTGAAACAATCAACATCTTTTTGAGGTCTTTTTTAATAGACAAAAAGTTTCTACATTTAGTAATGCTACATTTTTATTCAGCAACAACTTAACATTTCTGTCAGTTTTTTTCATCTGTTAAAATGACCATATATTATGAGTGTTTAACAAACTTGTTTAAATGTTTCCAAAATATTTTATTACATTAAACACACCACATAATTATTTGATTGTATTGATAAAATTGTTTACATCTGCACATTTTATTAATAAAAAAAATTACTTAAGCCAAACATATTCGAGAGTCTTTTCCATTTCTTTCTTAAAACACTTGGATGTTTAACTTGAATTATACATTCATATTTGTCTAAAATGACTCCTCAACATTGTGACAGTTTCCTGAGATCAGCACCACATGATCGAGGCCAATTTCACCACTAGTTGACTTTCCACGTGTTGCCTCAAATATGATCTGTAAGAAAAACATAAAGACGTGTCACAAAATAGCATTTCAGTTATAGTAATATTAACAATACAAAATGTAATTTTGATTCAATTAATATACAAATTGCTTTCCATGTCTTATAATATGCATAAACATTTCTCAGCATTGTGGAAAAGAAATTACATAATATTTCTGGATACAGAATATACTAAAATATTCTAAATTCATAATTATCTTTCCCCCCAGAATTTAACCAAATTTGTTTCCAGTCATGGTTAGTGTTAGTTTGTGTTTTAGCATAAGCTTAATTGTTTAAAGTTTGATCAGATTTGCACATGGTGTATGAAGTATGTGTAAAATGTATCATAAGTTGCTGAAGTTGTGTTTAGTCTACATTTCCAGTTTCAAAGTCAGCAGATTTTTACGTATTTCGCATTTCTGAGTAAACCAACACTTGTTCGGGTGTGTGACTTAGAGTCGTTGCCATCTTTAAAATTCCCACCCTCAACAGGTTAGATATTTTCTTCAGTGCCCCCCTTTTGTAGATAAGAATAATATTTTTGAGTCATACACACATACACATTCTTTGCTTCCAAAAGTGGCGTGTGTATCTAAAATTCTGACCGCGTAATAACAATCATTGCTTTTTCTATAATGAACTGTCAACATTTTTCATACAGTATCACAACCAATCTGGCTTCGAAACAGAGCATTTCACAGAAACTGACCTGATGGCTATTTCTGAAAAGCTTCATGCTGCCAGAGTAGCCAAAATGCCATTAGATCTGACAATTCTTTACATTTTAGCAATCTTTGATATGGTCATCCATTTTGTTCTCCTTTCTGTTCTCTCTAGTTTTGAAATCACAGACTTGTATCTAGCCTGGTAGTTCTTTTTTCCTCTCAACTCAGATTTTCTTATCAATGTCATAACCTCCTCTAAGGTTCCTCTAATTTATTATTTTTGCTTAATTGTGTCATGAGACCTACCTCGCGCTCCTGTGTGAGCCACCGTCCTCACCAACTGCCGTTACAGAGCAATCGGTGAACCGGTTTATATGGCGGCGTGATGACAAACACCTGAGGTTCTCGTTTTTTAAGCACTAGCCTCAGTGCTGCTCATTGCACAGTTTGTTAGACTCATGCTTTGCTCGCTTGGCACTGCAGTCATTATTGATACTGGCCCATGTATCACGTTTAGTCGTGACATCCTGGGGCTTCCAGTGCGGACGGATGTGTAGGGGGGAAACGTGTAGGGACGTATTAGGGTTTCCCGAGGTTCTGCCTCTCTCCCGTATGCCGCTTACCGTCACTCCGCTCGGCTGGCCGCTCCATTTGGGACGTGCCCCGAAGCGGCTTCTTCTAGAGCTTTCGCGCTCGAGCTCATGCTCGCCTTTTGCCGTTCCAGAGCTACAATTTGGGATGCGGCGTTTTGGCGTTCCGGAGCCACAATTTGGGACGTGGTCCAATGCCACTTCACCTCGCGCCTGTAGTGCGCTCGAGCTCCCGCTCGCTTCTCTGACGACTCAGCGCCCCGGGTTCCTGAATGGTTAGCGCGTTTGCCAGGAGATATCCTCATTTATGATATCGCCCCGTTGCGTATTTTCCCCTTTTATTTTCTATATACTGGGGAGCCTTTTGCTCCACATTTTGCGTTTTCCTTTGTCCTTTTATGTCGGTCATTCCCCCATCCCGCATCCTTGGGTCTGCCTTCCAGTTCCGTAACAGATTGTATGCTTGTTGCCTATCTGAACTAGCACAAAATAATTCTACTATGCAGAATACAACAGAATAATATTCTGTAGTTTTCCCTCAGTAAGAGATCTGCTGTATGAGGTAATTGTAAATTTAACAAAATACTTACATTTATTATAACCATAATTATATAAACTATGGTTTATGATACAGTATGTTACAAAAATGATTCCCCTCTTACATTTTTGTAAATATATTATGTTTTTCATAGGACAACATTTAAGATGACACTTTAATATAATGTAAAGTAGTCAGTCTACAGCTTTTATAACAGAATAAATTTGCTGTGCCCTCAAAATAACTCATCACACAGCCATTAACCTCTAAACCACTGGCAACAAAAGTGAATACAAGTGAGTAAGTTAAAATGGCCAAATTGTGCCCAAAGTGTCAATATTTTTGTGGCCACCATTATTATCTAGTACTGCATTAATTCTCTTGGGCATGGAGTTCACTAGAGCTTCACAGGTTGCCAGTGGAATCCTCTTCCACTCCTCCATGATGACATCACAGAGCTGGTGGATGTTAGAGACCTTGTGCTCCTCCACCTTACATTTCAGAATGCCCCACAGATGCTCAATAGGGTTTGGGTCCGGAGACATGCTTGACCTTTACTCTCAGCGAGGCACTGGCCGTCTTGGAGATGTGTATGTGGTCATTATCATGTTGGAATATTGCCCTGCAATCCATTACTAAATCTATTTTCAAAAGCCAACCTCTGGATGATACTGAGCATTCAAATTCTCTTGACCATGGTGAGGCCTGTTCTGAGTGGAATATGTTCTGTTAAACTGTAGTATGGTCTTGGACACTGTGATGCCAACTCACTTCTAGGGTGTTGGCCATCATCTTATAGCCTAGGCCATCTTTGTGTAGAGCAACAATTCATTTTTTCAGATCCTTAAAGCGTTCTTTTCTATGAGGTGCCATGTTGAACACTAAGGAGTCACATGATATTGGGGAGGGAAAATGGCTAATTGGGCACAATTTGTGTATTTCCACTTAGGGGGTTCCATCAATTTTGTTGCCAGCGGTTCAGACATTAATGGCTGTGTGTTGAGTTATTTTGAGGGCACGGCAAATTTACACTTTTAAACAATCTACACTTGAGTACTTTATAATCATATTTTCAGTGTTGTACCATGAGAAGTTACAATAATATAGTTACAAAAATGTGAGGGGTGTATTCACATTTGTGGGATACTGTAGTTTCAGATTATTCAGAACTTCAATCATCATGATATTTGGTCTCACCGAATCAGATGACGTGTCACTCCAAGCTAAGTTAATGTTGTCTGTATGCCATCCATAGTTTTGGCTCTGAGTCTTCTCCCACAAGACATAGTCACCACCTCCATTCTTCAACATTACACGCAGTCTTCCAGTTTCTTTTCCTGTGATTTTGTAACTGAACTTCAGACAGAAGTCACCCTCGCGAACCCGATCTGTGAGGAGAAGCTTTAGCTTGGCCTGTTCTCTCCAATTACCCACATTTCCACTGAGTGCCATGTAGTACTGTAGTCCTAAAAGATACACAGTCAAATAAAGCTTTGGTTATGAAATGTCAAAAGCTATTCTTACAAAACTAATGTCAATGCCTTCATTCATCCATTTAGACTTCAAAGTTATGTTTATTCTATGCTTTATTTACAACCCAACATCAGAAAAATTTGGGACAGCATGGAAAAGGCATATAAAACACACAGTGTTTTTTACATTTACTTTGACATTTACTTTAATTTAATTGCAGATAGTATGAACCTAAGATAGTTTATGTTTTGTCTCGTCAACTTCATTTAATTTGTTAATAAACATCCGTTACTGCATTTCAGGCCTGCAACAAACTCCAAAAAAGTTGGGATGGTAAAGCATTTTCCATTTTGCAATGTTGCCATTCCTTTTCACCACACTTAAAAGATGTTTTGGCAGAGGATACAAAGCAGTTTAGTGTTTCAGCTGTTTTTGTGTTCCATTCTTTCTGCAAGAACATCTTAGGATATGCAACATGAACGTCGTCCACAATTACCACATTTTTTGTTTAAACATTCTCCACACATTCTCTATTGGGGACGGCAGTCCTGTACTCTCTTCTTTCGCAACCATACATTTGCAATGTGTGCGACATGTAGTTATGCATTGAAAAATGCATACATCCCTGGAAGAGGTGAATTGTTGAATGCAGCATGTGTTCTCAATGTACTTTTCTGCATTAATGCTGCCATCTTGGATGTGTAAATTACCTTTGCCAAGGACAATCTTTGTCCAGCTCACACGGCATCTTTTTTTCCAATAAACACCTGAAATACTGATTCATCTGACGACAGTACACATTTCCACTGTGTTATGGTTCATCCTAGATGCCACTAAGCCCAGTGAAGTCAGCAACCCTTTTGGATTCTTTTTTTCACAGTAAAGTTTTAAGTGGCATTTGTGAATATAACTCTGAATGGTAGTGCTTGATAAAAGTAATCCATTGTTGACTGGCGGTTCTTGATCCATCGATCAATGATCTCTGCCATTCAACTTAAGCATGTGTCCTTGACCTTTCCTCCCAATTATTTGAATTGTTTAATTATATAATTCACTATAATAGGACAAATTTGCAATTCCCTTCTAATCTTTCTCTGAGGTACATTGTTTTCAAAGATGTAATTTTTTTCACATAGATGTTGACAAACTGGAGATCTGGCCATCTATGCTTGTCAAAGACGATCTTTCCTGGATGCTGTTTTTGTACCAAATCATGCTTGTAATTAACTGTTGAAATCACCTGTTTGAAACCACATCATCATTTAGTTTTCTAAAATTCATTACTAGCTCCAAATTGCCCCAGTCCCAACTTTTTCTGAAATGAGTTCCCGTCCTACACTAATATGCTCTGTCCACTATGAAGATAATAGAAATTTGTAAATCTGCTTTGAGACTATGCTCCATTGTCAAAAGGGCTATAGAGATAACTGTTGGTGGTTAATATTGAACTTCAATTTCATAGACTTACACAATACAAATTAAAGGAGCCCAATTCAATTTTAATCTTTTATACCAAAACATGTTTCTGACTTGTATAGAACATTTCATGGCAGATTGTACCATTTTCATGGTAATGCACGCTCCAGTCCAAATTGTCGTCTTTCTCCTGAACCCATTCGCATTCTCCCAAATCAAAGTCACAATTTGTAAGGAGTCCTGCCACAAACATACAAAAAACACAATGTAAAAATATTTTAAAGTAACAGAAACCCAGTAACAGAAACTTTCTTATTTCACACAAAAGCTATCTTACTTTCCTGTAAAGGAGCTGCAATTATTTCCTTCAATTCTGCTCCTCGTCCATAGATATCATCTGGAACTGTGGAAACCACAATATATTTATTTTACAGTAAATTGATCATAAATGTTATTTGCAAGTATCTACATATCATAAATTTACATTGACTGAACACTTTATTAGGAACACTGTACACTGTAATACCGGATAGGTCCTCCCTTTACTCTCAAACCAGCATTAATACTTCATGCCATGGTTTCCACAGATGTTGGAAACATTCCTTTGAGATTCTGAACTCAAATTAGAAAGCTAGAAAAGCATGAAACACTATGCTGCCCATCATGAGTCAAATGAACAAGCCATAATACTGTTGGGCAAATGTTTTAGGAACAGGTGAGACCAAAATAGAACTTTTGCTTTATTTAAAAGAGATTAAGATGGAGAATAAAAGTCACTGCATTATAGTGTAAGAACCAGGCCAGGGCAGCTTGCCATCTTTAATGGAACAGTAAATTATACCAGTAAAGTCTATGTGCAGGACTAATCAACAATTACACACCAATTAATGAATACAAATGTTCACACATATTGGATCAATAAATAATTATGTCATGTATAATATTATTGTTTAATTGTGTTCCCTTTATATACTTTTAGGTCTTGTGTGAAAATTTGATAATGTTTTAGTTAAAATTTAGGCAGAGAAATACAATCTTAATTGTTCAAAAACATTCAATTACCACTACAAGTCAGTTTTTGCACATTATTACATATGTGTATTATACTTCCTGTAGAGCTAATTTAGATAATTTATTTTGTCTATTTATTACATATCAAGTTCGTGTTTATTGCTTATTGTAGCGTTCTTGACTTCATGCACCAGAAAAGTTAACTTGATCGTTACCTTCTTTACTGGTATATTTATAATGACATTAAAGTGTAATTGAATTGAATTGTATTTTTATTAATATGTATTTTGTTTCTGTGATTGCTTTCTGTAGTAAGGTGTGGCCATGTCATGTCATTGTCTCAAACTGTGTGAATAAAGGTTAAGTTAAATTTAGTGGCATATTAATTAGAACATTTGAAATTCTGTGGGTTTCTGGTTTGCGAACCAGTTTTGCTTTGCATTAACTGAACATGCAGTTTCACAGTTGTACAGGTAGTAGTCACCAGATCCAAACAGAAATCTGATTGTTTGTTGTTTTCACTTGTTTTGACTGGTGGACTCATTTCAGTTGATGACACTGATGTGTTTTAAATGTTTAGCAGCACTACTGTGTCTGATCCACTCATACTCCTTTACTTACTCCAGCACAACACACATGGCCACCATGTCAGTGTCAATGCAGTGCAAACACATATAGTGCCTGATCTGTCGTGGTTCTGTGGGCATCTTGAACATTAGAGAGCAGAGTAAAGAACTGATGTAGAACTACAAATTTACGAATCTTACCATTTACAATGAGTATTTGATACACTGCCGATTTTGCAAGTTTTCCAACATACAAAGAATTGAGAAGTCTGTAAAGTTTATCTAAATATAAAATAAAAAAATCACATTGTATGATTTTTAAATAAATAATTTGCATTTAACATAAACTATGCATTTGATACAATAGAAAAACAGAGCTTAATCTTTGGTATAGAAACCTTTATTTGCAATTACAGAGGTCAGACATTTCCTGTAGTTCCTGGTCATGATTTTAGTCCACTCCTCCATGCAGATCTTCTCCAGATCTTTCAGCTTTCAGGGCTGTTGCTGAGCAATATTGAGTTTCAGCTTCCTCTGAAGATTTACTATTAGTTTTAAGTCTGGAGACTGCCTACGTCACTCCAGGACCTTGAAATGCTTCGTATGGAGCCACTTCTTATTTCCCCTGCTGTGTGTTTCGGGTCATTGTTATGCTGGATGTCCCAGCCACGACCAATCATCAATGCTCTTACTGAGGGAAGGAGGTTATTGGCCAAAATCTCGCGATACATGACCCCATCCATCCACCCTTTAATGTGGTACAGTCGTCATTTACAGAAAAGCACCAAACTATGATGCTTCTACCCTCATGCTTCACGGTTGGGAAGGTCCACATTCTGACCACATGACCTTCTCTCATGCCTCCTCTAGACATGCAGATAGTCAGTGGCGAATTTCAAATGGGCCTGGACATTTGCTGGCATGAGCAGGGGACCTTGTGTGCCTTGCAGGACTTTAATCCATGACGGCAGAGTCCCAGCTCTCTTCAAGTGATTGACCAGGTCCTCCCATGTAGTTATGGGCCGATTTTTGACCTTCCTCAGAATCATCCTTATCCCAAAACATGAGATCTTGCATGAAGCCCCAGACCGAGGAAGACTGACAGTCATTTAAGAAAAACTAACAGGTCTTTGAGAGCCAGAATTATTGCAGGTTGGTAGGTGAGCAAATACTTATTTCATAAATAAAATTATTTATTTACAAATCATACAATGTGATTTTGTGGCTTTTTCTATTCTGTCTCTCACAGTTGAAGTGTACCTACTATAAAATACAGACCTCTCCATTCTTTGTTGGGGGGCAAAATCAAAAGTGTATCAAACACCCACTGTATATGGTAAATGGAAATGATAAAATGTACAGTGAGTGCAGAAACAAGAACATAGTAAAGAGATCAACAATTCTGCCTATCATCAATTGAGGTATCTTTTATGTCATAAACAAATCATTCAGCTGTAAAATAAGAAATTCAGTGAGATTAAATGTAAGACAATAGACATGGCCCCACAGTCATCCTGAATTATGTTTTGACTGCAGTATCATAATAATGTATTGATGAAAATATGTTACATATAACGTATAGTTAAAGAAATCAGTTAGGATGAGATCATGTCTTCTGTTTTTGGAAAGTGGGTCTATGTGATTGTACATCAGAAAAGTTTAATAGGGTTTGGCATGAAGACAGAGTCTGTTTGCACTGCAGCTGTTCTGCTGCAGGAAAGCAAACAGCTGGTATCAGCACCCCCCAATCTAGGGTACTGTTGCACGTTGTGGAATTTCCCTGGCCTGCAGTTAATGTCTCAAGGCATGTATCTGCTTGCTAAGCAAAGCTAATCCCAGCTCAGTGGCAAGAGAGTATAATGTCTAAAGTCTAACAAATACATCATAACACATTTTCATAATTACCACATATTTCATCCACTTTCTTTAAAAAAAGGTTTTTTTTTACTTTGGAGTTTATCAAATCTTTTATTTATCATTTTGTATTGTTTTCTGAATGTTCTCTGCTATTTTGAAAAAGTGTTCTATTCAGCTTTTGTGCAATTTTGTTAAAAATGAGACATTTATATCCTCATCAATTACTGCTATATGGCTAATATTAAAAAAAAACAATCAGGGTTTCACATGTTTTAATGAAACCTTATAATTTTTTAGTCTACATTGACTATGATAACTAATTTACAGCTGTCATAACACATCATGGACTTAACCTCATCCATATTGATGTCTTTATATCATTTTCAATAGGTTTTTTATTTAAAGTGACTTGCTTACACAATACAAAAATAATCAACATGAATATATTCCCAAGAAAAATGTACTGTGAGATTTTATAGTAAAACTATTAGATAGTAAAACTGTAACGTTTGACAGTTTTAATGTGAACAGTCACAGTTTGACCATAAAGTTCACAGTTCTCCTGTGGCTATTTAATGCTAATTTTGCCACTTCATAGTTCTACTGTTAAATTTCACATCACATTTTTTCCTGGGTTTTGGTGTCTCAGTACATTTTTTGATAACTTACAGAATACATCTCCTCTGGGGTTCAGCTTCTCAGCATCTACACGATTCACCTCATCCTTTCCAGTTTCCTTATTAATCACCTCAGTTGGTGTTTCATGTTCTTTTGGTCCGATATAAACCTCTCCATCATAATCAAAGGGCTGTAAGTACAGTTTGGGCGATTCAGTCACTTTGGATTCTTGGATGGTGTTGTCAAGTTTTCCACCCAAATTATGAAACTTTGGTGAGGGATCTGGGATAGCTAATAAAAGAAAAACACACATTTTAACATTATAGCTAACTATAATTTAATTAACAATATATATCATTGTACTGTTATGCACTGGCACAATTTTGCAACAATATTCACTTTAAATTATACAAACCATGTTTGTAAGACTGTTACTCATTATATTTTATCATTTATTGTTAGCATCATAAGCCTAATCCTTTAGTTGTTTTAGTTGTCATGGTAAAATCATTTCACATTTAAACAAATCTAATTGATTTTATACATTATTTGAACAAATATTTAACAGAAAACAGTTGCTTATTATATGCTTTCTGTCTATAGGGTTTCCAAATCTGTAGGGTGTTCTAACTACACATGATAGAACACTTTATAATGCATCACTTACCTTTTCATTGACACCTTCACTGTGTGTATTAATAATTAAGTTAGTGAATTTTGTAAATATATTACATAAATTATGGACTGCACTGACAGCCTGTTTGTTAGAAACAATCTTAAGACATTTATACTAGTCGTCATAATACAGTAGATTTTCATCTTCCTACATCTCAGGCTGCTGAATTGATTGTATATAGAAATGTGAATATCAAATACTGGCTTGCTATAAATGATCTGTTACGTAATCTGTTATATAATGTGAATTTTTACTGTTGAATTTAAAGAAATTACATTTATTTGAGTGCTCAAACTTTTGCACACACTATATTTTGTGTTTTATGCATTATGTTTTAGCATTATGTAGATTTATTATTTTTGTATATACTGTATAAAAGTTTAAAGGTCCCTGTAGAAGTGTTCATTTTCATTGCTTAATTAACTAATCTTAATTAACTAACTAATTGGTTGCTTAAACAATTGTTTTTTTTTTCTTACAGGTATGTATCTATTTAGGTAAATTTACACAAGAGTTTTCCAAATATATTGTGAAAAGTATGTGATCACATAGACAATGCATAATTCAATACTGCAGCAGAAAATGAAATCCTATTAGTGAATGAATTTCATCTAAAAAGGTAATTCCAAATAACAACTACAAATGAACTGGAAAAGGAGTTGGAAACAGCAGGTACCAAAGTAGCTACATCTACCTTTAAGAGAATGCAATGCACAAGGAATCACGACCACAATCCATGCCCATTGAAAAGAGTCACCAGGACAAAATAGAACATTTTAAGGAGTGTTTTGAAAAGAAAAGAAAAGAACACTGTTTGGCAATTTGATTTGTCATACAGTGCATTGATCGCCAGATGCATGTGCACCTTGAGAAGTGACAGAACCATTTGTCACTTTGGAAGAAGACAAGTTAATGGCAGGTTATATGATGCAATCTTCTTCTGAGAAGCCCTTGATCTGTTCTTGTATCAGTTTTATCACCTGGCTAAATACCGTTGCAGATGAGGTACACACCTTTCTATTAAATATGTTCCCTAATAGTTAGCATACGTTGTTGAGGAATGGTTTGAATAATATGACACGTAGAATTATGTTAAATTTTCTAAATCTTAATCTGGCATTTGTAAGATCTGCTGGAACAACAACATATAACTTACAGCATTAAAGTATCTGCTGCTAACATCTTGTCATTGAAAACTACACTGCATCATCAATAGTCTTGTAAAGTCAACGCCTGGTGGGTTCAACGTGTTTTTGTAGCACACAAAAGACAAACAACATAGTACACTGTGGTTAGAATGCTTTGGCTCATCTACAATTGGCTGATGATTGGAAAAAATTAGTACTTCATATGTGTTTATAATATAACGCTAGGTTAAGGTATGTATGGTTTAGTTAATACCATTTTTGTGTTTGTTTGTAAGGTTTGTTCAGCCCAGAATGCTCCACCCTCAATTCACTTCATGCACAGTCAAAAGAAATTTGTTTATAAATAGTATGTGAGTGCAATAGGTTCATGCTAGCATAGGGCAGGCAACCATATCAGGACTTGAAGCACATGCTAAATAGCAAATTTGCTTGAAGCACATGCACAACAAGTGGTAAAAGAATGATCAACAACCTCAGCACAGTTCCAATAGGCCATCGTAGACCAAATGACCTTAATACCACTGCATACCCATAGGCTAAAATTCTACAAGAGAAAATCTAGGATATGGACAGGCTAGTAAGATTCAGTATTGAAGACTCCTAAGATTCCTTACTGTGTAAATCAAATATCACCAGTTAATACAGGAAATGGCTCAGAGCTCTTATGTTGACAGCGGGAGGCTGGACAAAGTGTAATCTCACCAGATTTATTTGATACAGTTTTGTAGAAGCGTGTTTTTTAGGTATTTTTATTTTAAAACAATGAAAGTAAATAATTTTTTAAAAGGTATTTAAAGTAAAGGTTGTATAAGTAAAGATATTTTCACTTAAAAATTCACAATGTTTTTTGGTGTTTAACATTAGAATAATTATATATTTATTGTTGTATCTCCTGTTATACATACCTCTTTATTTGGTTCGCAGCATTAATGTACTTGAAAGTGCTTAATTTATTGTCATTTATGACATAACATACCATGAGCATTTCAGGATCTTGGTAAAAGAACTTCTCAGATAAAGGTTATTCAACTTTAAGAAGAATTTCCATTCAAAGGTATTGAACTGTGTTTTTCATGCAGACTTGGCAAATTTTATCACAGCGAGTATTTAAGTGTATAAAATTATTAAATAGTATAAATAATTCACTTTTCTTCTGTAGTCTGACATTTAGCTCAGATCTAGAAACATTGACAACACTGGCACTGTGCTTTAAAAAATAAAATGGTATAATTTATATTTTTATTTAAGTTGTCATGTAAGTTTTTATGTAAAAAGAAGTTGCAAGATGATTGCCTATGTATTTATGTTAGATATGATGCCTAATTAGCAAATCAAAATATTGCGTTAATATATTATCTTATACCTGAATAAAACAGAACTACTGGCACTTGCACAGGCAAATCTCACCATTTAGAAACTCATCTGCACTGCCTTTTTCTCCATCCCACGAGCTTCTGCTGCTGCTGCTGCGGCTGCTATAAAAGGGCTTTTCTACACAAAACACACAAAATGTTTCTCTTTTGTTTGTTTGTTTATTTTTCCTGAACTTCAAGATAAATAAACATTTTTGGAGGTGGCTATTGAATTGGAATGGTGTTGAACTGTTGAATGAATAGATGTTTGAGTGTTTTTGGAATCACATCCTTCCTAACATGTACACATTTCTGCCAAAAGTGAGTGAAGTATATATTCTCAGCCACACACATTTAGCAGAAAACCCTAATCCACAAGCCTACTGTCACGTTGACCCAGGTTAGAGTGTTGATAGTGCAATGCAACTGATTTAAGGAGGGGAGGGATGCACATCTTTGCCCTCTGAAGTCTTAGTATAGGCTTCAGAGCTAACACAGTCTCACTGATGTTTATACAATTCTTAATATTAAAAGGTGGTCTTTTAAATAAGTTTAAACAAGTTTAAAAAAATTAAATGACCTTACCTGAACAATCAAAGCCACTGCCACGGAAGCCTTGCTTACATTTGCATTTGTACGATCCATCTGTGTTTATGCACTCTGCATTATGGCTGCATTTATTAGTGCTGTCAATACACTCATTAATATCTGAAAATGAAGAAAGCAGCAAACTAAACATAAAAATGCTTCATACTTTAGAAAAGAGATCAAATTAGGGATTTTTTTTTATGATAACCCAGTCGTTAACTGGAAACTTAGGAAGGATAAGAAAATGTATGCAAATTATTTTGCAAGTTTTTTTTCACACTATGGTCAACACACTTCAAAAACCTGCATAAGTTAAATTCTTGTCTCTATAGTGACCCAATGAGAGAGTGTGCATATGTGCATGATAGTTCGGAGCACTGTCTGGGCTAGATCTCTGCCTTTCTGCTACTGCTACTGATTAGACATATCCCTATGCTCCTTAACTGATTTAAACAACAATGAAAAATAATGAATGAATTTTGCATTTATAACATGCTTTAGACATTTAATAGAATAGAATCATTGACTTTTCAGTGCAACTCTAGAATGCATTGCAACTGAGGTTTGACTGGACTACGCAACTTCATGTTCTGGCTTGTCGAAATTCTGTGTTGAATACTTTAGACAAGTTACATTTTTGGTGAAATTCCAGTTCAAGTTATCTTCTGTTGTACCGTGCATGCTAATCATGCTTGCATGTGTGCTGCAAAGTGAACTTGTCAAGTATCAAGATATCTTCTGTTCATTGAGGGTAGTGATTTAAAAACTTTTTTCATGTGATAAAAGAATTTGTATATTAGATTTTGTGTATTTTCATAGTAAATGTGCAGACACAAGACTTAAGACTAAATGTAAATAAAATATAAACTTATACACTAACATTAGAGAGCCCTAAAGCCTTTTGGGTATTCCTGAACCACTGGTTAACAACCCCTGAATTAGGGAATTGGTCAAAAAAGAATGTCATTTCACCAGGTGTCCAGACTTGTGTACACTGATAATGTTCCAAAGGAAAAGTGTTCAATGTGGCTACACAAAACTCTGTATCCAGAAGAACATCACATCTCATCAGGTGGCATCCTGCTATTCTGAAGATGCTTTTTTGTTCCAGGCATGTGATTTTTGTTGCATGGCTTTGGAGGGCACAGTGAGTGAAAGTGTTTGATTGGTAAAGTTAAAAATACTTTTAACTAGTGAATTTGATTTTAGAGCAATATCTGCAGGAGGATATCATACAAGTGAAAAATACCACAACTTGACACAGATTACTTAGGTTAATTTACATTTTTGCTAAAACATTTATGCATAACATTTCATATTTGAAACATGTCTAGTTGTGCTCTGTCATTATGATAGTGATAGTAAATTGAACTTATTCAGTGTAAGTATACTCAGCCTTATCATTTCCATAAAATGCTATTACACATGTATTAAATGTTTTAAATTCTAGTGGTTTCCTGCAAGCAGCTAGTAAAGGGACACCCTGCATGTAGAATAAGGAAATGTCATATGGGTTAAAAACAGTGCATTTAAATATTAAATAAAATTAGCAAAAATTTACCTTCCTGAAAACCCTACTTGTGTCAGGGCTAAGCTCCCGATCTCCTCATACCCTAAAAATGTCCCTGAGCTTGACAGATGGGAAATCATTTGCTTTCAAAATGTACTTATCTAGTTTATGTAGTTTATCTAAGACCATAAAGTAATAACAATTATTAATAATTTCAGATTCTATATTATTTAATGATATATTTCACAATATCTATGGCATTATTTATTAACAATTGTTATAATGAACTACATTTTTTTTATTGTCATTATTCTTGAATGATTAAATAAATCTTAATTTGATCTTGGACTTGTCTCGGTCTCGGCCACTCTCGGTCTTGACAACAGCACTATTTAAGAGTGATGCTGCAGGCCAATTAAAATCTGTATGCTGACCGCATTTGGCCGTATAATCACATTTTAACTGCTTGACCACATGGGACAAACATATTTATATACTTTATATACTCCATATACAGTTAATAAAGTAAGTATTTTATGCACTGCCGATTTTGCAAGTTTTTCCACCTCCAAAGAATGGAGAGGTCTGTGATTTTAATCAATTAATTAATTTATTTATTTTATTAATCTCAATTAAATTACGAAAATAATGTGATTAAATTGAAAAATAATAAATGTATCGAATTTTAGCCTATATGTTTACTTTTCAGTGAAATAAATACATGTCTACCATAAAATGTGATTAATTACAATTACATATTTCAGTCACTTGACAGGACTAGTAATATATTACAATGCTGTTAGGCCTAACTAATTTAGATACTGTTATTTGAGTCCCACATTTCTACAAAGTATGGTATTGTTGAATAACAGACACACATAATGCAAACTTTTAGTCACATGAGATATAGTGATGATGTTTTGATTCTATAACAGCAATGCTGTAACTGACTGAGACAAATGGGATTGTTCTTACCCACACAGTCGTATTTTCCATTGATGTATTTTAGATCATAACCTGTTTGGCACTTGCAGTAGTAGCTCCCAAAAGTGTTAACACACTCACGATTGTATTGACACTGGTGCTTTCCGTTGACACATTCATCAAAGTCTAAATGACAGAAATATGATGTAGTAGCAGCAAACAGCACAGTACTTTATACAACCCCAATTCCAAAGGAGTTGGTACATTGTGTAAAGCATAAATAAAAACTGAATATGATGATTTGAAAAAAAAGCTTCTAATATACACTATAAAGACAAGATATTTAATGTTCAAATGGATAAACTGTTGTTTTTTGCAAGTATTTACTCATATGGCACTTGATGCCTTCAACACATTCCAAAAGAGTTGGGTCAGGCGCAACAACAGACTGGGAAAGTTGAGGAATGCTCAAAAAACACCTGTTTGGAACATTATGTTAGTGCCATGACATGATTCACTTGCACCACTAAAAACACACCATTAATGCTGAAAAGTACATACAGGTTTTGGAGCAACATATGCTGTCATCCAAGCAACATCTTTTTCAGGGACGTCCCTGCTTATTTCAGTAAGACAATACCAAGCCACGTTCTGTACATGTTACAACAGTGTAGCATTCATAATAAAAGAGTAAATTGGCCTGCCTGCAGTCCAGACCTGTCTCCCATTGAAAATGTGTACCATAATATGAAGTGCAAAATACAACAACGCAGACCCTGAACTAAAGTTGTACATCAAGCAAAAATGAGAGAGAATTCCACCTACAAATCTTCAACAATTAGTGTCCTCAATTCACAAGTGTTGTTAAAAGAGCTGAAAAGGTGATGTAACACAGCGGTAAACATGCCCCTTTCAACAACTTCTTTGGAATGTCTTGCAATCATCAAATTCCAAATGAGTGAATAATTGCAATAAACAATAAGGTTTGTCTATTTGAACATTAAATATCTTGTCTTTGTAGTGTATTAAATTGAATACAGGTTGAAATGGATTTGAAAATCATCTTATTTTGTTTTTATTAATGTTTTACACAACGTCCCAACTTCATTGGTATTGGGATTGAACTAAATAATACATATACAATACACACATGAATGTTACAATATACAATACAATAATATGTTACAATATTACATATATTAGCAATCCTTTATAAACTTTCTAAAGCTCTCTTGGGCTTGACCTCATTTGTACTCTGTCCTGTTTCAATCTCAGGGTAAGGTGGACTGTCCTAGTCATGGTCTTGACCTAGACTGGGCTCTAACCATTTTGACTACAACACTGTGTCAAACTTCAATGTTGTTAATGGGTAGGCATTTGTAACAGGGTGCTTAAGTGGTAACCCACAGACAGAACCTTGGATAATGCCAAATAGTTAAAGAGCTTCATTATAGATTATAGATTATAGATATAAATTAATTGCTCAGAATTAATCACAACTCAGTATTAATTTAACTCATTTTATTTATTTATTTATTTAACTATTATTTTCTTTTAATCTAAATGGTTGTCCACTGTTATATAAACAGGTATTCATATTTGGAACAGTGCTTGGATGTAAGATAAGGAATGTTTTGTAATAAGCATATAGGAGAATGCTGCATTTTTAATAGCATGTATTAACTAAAAGTAAGTTGTTTAGGTCAAAAAATAATGCAAAGCAGTTGTTTTTCTTATGTTGATACTTAGACCACTGCACAATTTGATAAATGCAGGATATTTAGTTATATTTACACAAATAAATCATTTTTCCCTGACACCCAGGATGTTAAACATCCATTGAACATGAATAAATTGGTTAACTGCTGAAATGTAATACAAACTTATGTCTGTAAACTCAACAGTCTGAAGCAGCTAATACTCTATTCAAAACATACTAAAATATAGTAAAATAGGCTTCATATGTCTGACAATTTCATTGTTGTCGGCAGAATATATATATATATATATATATATATATATATACACACACACATATATGTACATTTTTGTAGTAAGCTGGAGTCACACTCACCCATGCAAGTTTTTCCATCAGGACTGAGCTGTAATCCAGTGGAGGGACAGAGGCAGCGAATTTCACCCTGAACTTCCTCACAGCCATACTGGCAGTGAGATAACAAACAAGTTCTAGAGCCTGTAGAACACACAGTCAAACAGGGGAATACATTAATAGTAGTCACCCTATGTATGGTTTATAGCCAGTCACATATATAACACATCAGTAGTATACTCATTGACAAAACAATAACACACCCAAATAAAAATCTCAAGGAAGCAGTTATGTCTCAGCTAGTTATGTAAATGAATACATGTGGTCTGATTAAATACTGGATCTTGCTGAAAGTGCTCTCTTGCTTCCCTATAAAAAAAGCTTTCAGAGGGTACTTTAAGTCAGTGTACTTCTTGGTAAGGGATTGTTAACTGCTAATATGCCTCTGTCACACATTTTAGACATTTTTTCCAGTTAACAAACTTTGAGAGGGGGTGCATTATTGGACTGAGAGGAGCAAGTGACTTGCCCGCCATCTAAGCTGGTTCGACCTAGCTGTGAGGGAGTGTTGCGAGCAGTGGCAGCCTACCATTGACAAAACCTGTATTGCTGTGAACTGGCACAATATCAGCTTTATTGACAATTTGGGTGTCTGTTTGGATCTGGTGACGGTTGTGTTCTAGTATAGACATCTCATGGTGAGTTCTTTAATTTTGCCTTTGCTATTAAACACTGGCCCAACATGTGGTGTGATGACTTCATATGTGATCACATATGATAGTTGATCACCCCTAGTAGTAATATGCTAACAACCCAATACTATGTGCATAAAAGTCAAATGGAAAGGAAAATTTTTACCCATATACCTGCATAAAACACACACACACACACACACACAC